>CAJUYG010000971.1:75965-108764 GCA_910591675.1 Galerucella calmariensis | reverse complement strand
ACTTAATTAGGGTTTATTACTCCTCGTACTTTCTGTACAGACTATCTGAGTTTATCGTTGGTTTTAATGAAGACAAAAAGCCAAAAAAGTGTCTTTAGATAGTAAATTTGATGCTTTATGAGAGATTGACATATATAAGAATATAATGCAACTGATGGTTATACAGTTATCGTCAAAAATATGAAAGAATGTCATATCGTATATGGATAAAAAAATTCTTAATATTCCAAACTTTCGAAAATACACGGCAACACCGCAATTAGCTCATATTAAAAGCAAAATTTACAGTAAATGTCACCTTGTAGGTTGGATTTAATGATGATAATTACTAATTATAATCAAATTAAGATAATGGCATCTGAAACTTGGGATTAAAATTCACACCCACTCCACTGTCTTTCGTCGCTAATTATAAATTCATTATCCCTCAATTTCTTAAATTAAATCAACCGTAGGCATTATTTTGTATTAAACATCAATTTAGCGAACAATTTGTTAAAATATGAAAGGTTTTCACGAGAAAAAAAAAACATTTTTAGAAGCACTTATTTATGAGGAAAAAAAATATGCCAAAGCAAACAATATATAGCGAGCTGTCAGTTACAGACAATCAATTTATTTTTTATAAACAAGAAAATATATAAAGTGTAACTGATAGATAGTTAGAGACGACAATTTTTCCATTAAAAATATCCTACGTTATACAGGGTGTTTCATTGGGAAAGGGACTTACTTTAACTGTAGATGGGGATCACTTTTGTGCTTCCAAAAGCATTTAATGTATCTTCTGCACTTTATAACCAAGATACAGGGTATTTTATAAATTTATCCACAACTATTATTTATACAGGGTGGGGCAATCTTCTGACATCGGAGGATTACATCGTTGTGGTGCGAGATAGAACTTCGTAGTTTTTTGTGAGCTAATACAGTTACTGAGGGCACATTTTGAAAATACTTTCGATTCTACAGGGTGTAGTAGTAGCAGCACAAACTTACATTTTTTTAAATAGAACGTACTATATTTTGTTTAAGAATCGAAAAGATCTCACCGAGAGCGTTACAAAAATATAGCACTCTAATATATTATAAGGGTGTTTTACAAAGATATGGACAATTATTAGCAAAAAAGACCTCCTGTTTAACACTGTGCAGAACAGTAAATTAAAATAAATCAACAGATCTTTGTGTTCAAATGTCATACATACATCATTGGCTGTGCTCAGTATTAATTACTTTTTTTATCGGTGGCTTCTTTAATACAGGGTGAAACAAAACGCAAATCAAGCAATATCTCAAAATTTTTAAATGAATCACCCTATAAGTCTTTTTACAATTTGTTAGTACAATTAATAAACTTTCAAACGATGCAGTAAACTTAGGGCATCAGTTAATGGAAAATCGTAGATATTTTATGATAATGGTCAAAAACAAGTATTTTACGTACACAAATAAAATGGTATTAAATCTTTACATGCAACCTCTTGTAAATTTTAACATTTCTAAGGCATATATTTTAATCGTAATTTTGGATGCATCTACAATATCTAATCAATGAAATAAAATGTTTGCTAATACTTAATAACAATTTCAATGAATATTTTGCTCTCCACTACAGTTTGAACGTATTTTACTATCACTCCAAATCATAATTTTGATTTTCCCTGTATTCCAGCCAATGTTTAAAAAATTTTGTACTTGATTATGGATCTACAAGTCATGCAGAGCTTTTTATCAAGAATATTTTTTTTGTGAAATGTAAGATAAACTTTTTCTCCATTTGTATAAAACTTTTTGGGACACACTGTATATAGTTGTGGATAAAGTGTAGTATTCAACACGCGCATAATGGCTATTACCCACTCAGATGTTACAACACTCGCCTGCAGCTAGTGTTGCAATTACATCTTCGTGGGTAATAGCCATCATTATACGCTTGTTGAATAATATACTATTTTGCTATTTCTTTCGAACCTTATAACTTCCGAGTTACCCTGTATATTATTTTGAAATTTGGTACACGTAATAACCATTACCTAGAAACTCCATCAAAAGCATCTTCAAAAAGATAATGCAGGTCCGGCTTAACAAAAAATTTCAAAACTCGTCTTTCCTAAAAATAACACCCTGTATATAGATTTTTTTCAAATTGCTTTCTATAATTGAAGAGTATGAAAAATCGAATCTACTTATTTCCATTCTATTTTTCCGCAGACAATTTTATTATGATACCAAAAATTTACCGTCAAAGTTATAATTTATGCACGTTTGGTTTTTTTTTTATTTTTTAGCTTGAAATGAAATATATTTAATGCATCTAAAGAAACATCCTAGAAATTCAATTGAGTTTGTATGTTTACGAGTACAGACCACTAAAAAACGTGATTACATCTGTTATACACTGTTATTATACAACCAAACAGTTGTATAAAAATGGGCCCTTTTTAGTTGTATAAGGATCTTTTAATTATCTTCTGTAAGTTCCTTGTGGCATTACTTATTCTTTATTCTCTTATTCTTTTGGGAATCAAACCACAATAGCGTTCCAGCTACCGTTGTCAAGATTAACTAGTAATAAAATTAATGAAATAATTTTTGGTCCCTATCTGACACAACGAAAAAATATGACAACTAGACAATCAAGGGGGCACAAATCTTTTAGGTCTCAGTGAATATCACCCTAAAATACATACATACATCTACCCTTATAAATGCTGTTTTTTTTCTGTTTCAGATGCTTTGGACAAAAAAAAAGTAATTCGGAAAATGGAAACTTCAAAATAACTATAGCGAACTAAAAAGCCATCGACATGAATGTTTCATATTGCAACGTATCCTGGCCGTTATCCTGCAACGGATCCAACAAAAGCATCGAATTTAATAAAACTGATGAAATAATCCCGTACAATGAACGCCCGGAAACTTATTTTGTGCCGATTGTTTTTTTTCTAATTTTTGTTGTAGGTGTCGTCGGCAATGGGACGCTTGTAGCGATATTTATAAGGCATAAAAATATGAGAAACGTACCAAATATGTAAGTATGGACCTCTCAAATTTTAGTAAAATAGTCCCTAGTTGGGGAAGAGAGTTAACAGTACAGTTTACATGAAATATTTCCATACCTACCTACCCATCACTCGGTTGGGGGTTCATGAAATTTTCGAAAATCCACTTTTCAAAACAAAAGATGCTCATAACTCGGCTAATTCGAAAGATAGAACGTTCTAGTCTTCGGCAACCGATTCAGCGGGAAATTTTACATATCCCAGTATATTATAAGTCCTCAATTCCAAACAATAAGGAAGTTAGCAGATGGCAGTTTACATGAAATATTTCCATACCTACCCCTTGCTACAAAATTTTCGACAAAAAAAAACGTTTTCGACAAAAAAATGCTCAAAATCCGTCTAGAAGGGTTTTTTGGACGAGGAACTGTTTTTGAATAAAATCATTTTTTCTCCTCCAAATGGAGTCATGGAATATTCGAAAATCTCTCGGCTAATTTGAAAGATAGAACGTTGTAGTCTAGTTTACTCCAGAATCTTAAAGGGCTGGTCATTAAGAAAAAAAAGTGTAATGTTTTGGAAAATCTAATAGACTCTGCTCCCTTCCAAAGTAGTAATCGAGGTAACGTTTTTCAAATTTGTCGCAGTTCAAATTGTCCGGAAAAATAAACGGATTGTCCCATCGTTATTCGACATGATATAACTGTTTAAGAAGGTACATTCTAATTATTTTCTAGGTACATACTGTCACTAGCTTTAGCAGATTTATTGGTTATTTTAACAAGTGTTCCGTTTACATCGATAGTATATACAATGGAATCCTGGCCGTGGGGTGAACTTATATGCAAAATTTCCGAGTTTGCAAAAGACATATCAATAGGAGTATCAGTATTTACGCTAACCGCTCTTTCCGCTGACCGCTTTTTCGCTATAGTTGATCCTTTGAAGAAATTCCACACAAGCAGTAAGTAATGAAATAGTTTTAATCCAAATTCATGAAGAAATATTGATTCGAACGTTATTTGAAACATAGTAAATTTAAAGCCAAAAACTTTAACTCTACTTTAAATTTTAAAGGCAAACTTTAAATAAAAATCGATTTCATAACACATAAAGTGGAGACAATCGCGACTTTAGACGACCTTAACCTCAAAATTTAAGACAGTTTTCAGTTCGTTGTGTCAGTATTGAGGACAAATTCTCTTGAGATGGAAATAGATGCAAGTCATCAACCTTTGAGAATAGCAGCAACGAGAGCGACAGTGATGAAGAAAAATTCATCATTAGGAAACGAAAAATATATAAACAGAGAATAACAGATTTTTATAATTGGTCAGATGAAGAATTTTATCAAAGATTCAGGTCAAGCAAACCTGCTAGTGGCGAGATGGCTAGGGAGTGCTTATGATCAGACTATTCTTGATAATAGTCGATAGATAAATAATTTTGAAGGAGGCCAATTAAGGAGGTTCCATTTAATTGAAGACTTTGGATATGGAGTTCAACCATATCTCTTGTCTCCTCTGCAGGAAACAAATACAGAGGCTGAAAGACTATACATACAATGAGTCATTAATAAGAACTAGAAATACAGTAGAAAGACAGTATGGTGTCTGGAAAATACACTTTCCTATACTATCCCCAGGTATAAGGGTTAACCTGGATACAGCAATGACAATAACTGCAGCAACAGCGGCTCTCATAATATGGATATCGAAATAAATGAACCTTTAATGGTTTTGCACTCAATAATCAATTTATATTTTTCAGCTATTTTTACCAAATCCAATTCTTCTTCTGTTGTAAAATTTGTACCACTAACTCTTTTTCTATTTACCTACCTCACCCAAAATACTTATTTCAAGTTGAAAATCAAAAGAAAGCATAAACACTAATATAAAAATATAATTAGGCAATCCAGATCACATGACCTAATATGGCCGTACAAGGCAAACAATTTAGACAGATAGGTTAGTTTTGTCTATTCAGTCATAAACAGTGCTCAAGACTTTTTAGTCGAATTTATTAGTATATTTTGCTTCAGTTTAGTATATTTTATTAGTGTTTAGTATATTGTTCATTTGATTAGTATTTTTTATTTAGAATATATCACTTTTCTTTGTCTTTGAACAAAACTGAACAAAATGCCTGCTACATACAGCCTGATATTTGATTTTTGATTCTGTTAAATCATCTCTATTGATTGCTGGTAACCACATTTCTCTACGCTTCTTACTTAATTCATTCTTGTGCATCAAAAATGTGTTCTTTAAAACAGCTGGGACCTTAAAAAAGCTTACTTGGTCTCGGTTTGAACGGCTTCCACAACCGACTACAATACCAAGTTGTTGGCATTTTAAAGTAGGTGTTTCACTCCTGAAATCCGTAAGCATAAAAGTTAAATACTGCAGGTGATATCTTACGATTCAAGCAAGTGAAATTTTAATGCCAGCAATTTCATTAAAGTTCCACTTTCATTATAATATTGTATATGTTTTAGTCATTGTGTACGTACCCGTAAATATTAAATAATAATTCTTGATAGTCTAAGAACCACTAACAAAAAAATAATGTTCTTATATAGGTACACAACCCAAAGATGGTCCTAAATTGATATACCCAGCTTAAAAGTTTTATAAAACTGAACTTTTTATTGTATATTATTAGTATAGAGACACCAAAGCAAAATAAAAGCTCCTTTCTCCAAAATAAACACTTGTATATCAAATGTATACCAAAATCCACGGTCTACAATGTATTAAATCACATTTGTTTGCACTGTGTCGCCATATTGAATTTTATTTGACAGGTCACTGGATTGCCTTATAATACGAACATAAACATAACCCTACTTCAATTGAAAAAATCTCAAAACTGTCATAGTCACTTGATAAACGTAAAATAAAACTTTACTTAAAGGAACAGAACAGATATGTTATGAAAATCATTCTACTTTAAGTGATAAAGTTATAGTGAAGTCACTTTAACTAAGGTGCGAACTTCAAGCATTTGTTTTAAAAACAGCCGTAAATCGCAAAAGTTACATTTAGTGCCATCAAAGGGCATCTAGGGATTTTGTAGCTGATGGGAAAGCTGCAATTGTACAAAGAGAATAATTTTGACATGTTTTAAGGGTACCAAAATGATGTAAATAATAGTTACATCATAAAATGATCAAAATCAAACATTAATACGTATTTAATTCCAACAATTTAATCGAAATAAAATTAATAATTGACTGAAATTGCTTGTGGTCATCGCCCATATTGACCGAAGCGTTTTATATAATTCATTGTTATTAAAATTGAATTTCACAGTTGAAAATATTTCAATTCATAAATATTTATGGAAATGTTGACGGTAAAGGCCAAAATAACAGTGTAGGCTCATTTTAACATTATCAACTATTCGATAATAGGAACAGGGGAGGTATTAGATCGAAATAAATCAATTTACAGTGAATGAGATCAGAGAAAATTGAAAGTTCTATCAAATTTATTAAATAAATTAAAAATCTAGCAGCATGGCTGGATGGGAAAATAGGGAATTAATTACACCCAAGTAACACATTTCATTTACCAAGCAAATAATGTTAGATCAAAGCATATAATTCAGGAAAAATGATAAAGTTTAGCATATTCTAAGCATTATTTTATAGAATAATTTCAGCCTTCCTTAAAAGACGTCTTATCTTGTTTAAGACTAAATATTGCAACCAAGTAGCAATGATTGCTAGTAAGTCATGAAAAGTAGCCAAAAAATAAAGATAATGGTTTTAAAAAATGCCAAAAAAATTAATAGACTAACCTCAAAATGTGGCATCTACTTCAAATAATTTGACATATATAGAGATGGGCGATACTGTAGAAAGTATCAATACAACGTACCGTTATAAATATATTGTTTTAAAATACTTAATATTAGAAAATATCGTTATGAAAAGTATCGATACTAAAAATTACAATATTTTATAGATACGATATATGTCAGAAACAAATTTCCTGAACAAAATACACAGATTTAATAGTTTATTCCATATTGTACCCCCATCTCTAGTCGTGAATTATGAACCATAATACACTACAGTGTATTATGAACCATAATTCACGACAGTTGATATATGGGTACCATATACCATTAGTTAGGAGGTAAAATATTGACTTATTATTAGGTGGTCGTGGACAAAGTATATTTTGCTCACAGTTATCACTGGCCCCTCTGTTTTCAGGAAGTATTTCATTCACATTTTACAGAAAAGTAAGGTTTGCAGAGATTTCTAATGGTTCACAATGATATTTTCCAGTTTCAAAAGCAATAATAATTGTCATAATATATATTGAAGGAAAGATCTGCCATCACAGTTGACGATGTTTGTTTTTTTGAACACTTACATAACTGTTGGCATAAATTCCCAATATCAATCTAATATTTATCCAAAACAAATCTTCATTACATTCTCACGAGAAATGTTTAACTGCGCATGATCATTTAAAGCGTTGAAAGCCATATCTGGATTAAACGACTGTTTTCATATCACTCTGACAGCCAATGTTGGCAATCAAATCTAATAAAATGCTCTTTTGGTGTCAATTTATGGCTTTTTAGGCCTACAGGTTGAATTGCTAATAAGCTTTCAAATCTACTTTAAGGCCAAACCGCGTGCTCCCTTTAGGCAGCTATTACGTAATAAATGCGACATGTAGAAGCTTTAGTGGATGGTTTTAATTGCCTATTAGCTTCAAGAGTGCCACAAAAGTCGATTTTAAATCTACTTCGATGCTTATTGTGTCACTTGGGTGGGTTTTGTACTAGTTTAATATTGTTTTTGCGCGATTGATCTTTTTTGTTGATTTACTTACCGTTCAGACGTCGGTAGGTAAACTACGTCTTAGCCCTACATACATTTAAGTGGTCCTAAATAATATATTACTTCATTCATTACACAAAAGAAACAAAAAAAAATAAGAAGATTGATATTTTTTAATGAACAGAATCGAACAGAACAATATAAAAAGTAATAAATAGCATGAAAACAATTTCACCAAAATGCAAATTATATTTTAAACTGATCGAGAAGTATAAATGTCACTTTTGACATTTCGTTCATTTCGAAGAAATTTAAATTATTTTATTCGTGATTCGAATATTTCAATACGATCGCGCAAAAAATGGTACAAGCATTTCGAACGTTAAGGGTAATACCGGTCTCCAGCAAAAACATTGCTGATGTCGACCGGTAAACAACCCTTACCGTTCTTGATACTTAATATACTATTATATTTTCTTAATAACGGTACCATATTTGTGTAAAATTCTAACGCGCGGACAAGTGGACACTGTGTATATAAATTGGACTTTGCGTCGGTTTCTGTTGATTTTATTTAACAAAATAGATGATGAATAGTTGGTATTTCCGGTTCATAGAATTCAAAGAACAAAAAATAAACACGTTTATTTACTTGGGAAATGAAAAGGCTTAAAAAGTAACGAAGCGCTTTTCAAGATGGAAATAACGGAGCGTAGAGAGACTCAGCAATAATCTAATAACTTTTTTTTCCATGTTACCATTCAGTCTTTTGATTCAATTAGTGGAAAATTCAAACAGTTCCTTAAAAAAAAAGTGGTTTTTGCTATTGATGCTGAATTCAGCAATTTTTCAACCATCCGATTCCAAATATTTTAAATTGAAATGAAGCTTACTCATCCAATTAAATTGGATCAATTCATACAATAGATTTTGTTTAAATAAAATTATTATTATTAGACGTATTTGTATATTAAACAAAACCTGCTACGCCCATGAATTTTATCATAAATACCTAAAAATTGCCTAAAAATGCCAATAATTAGACAAAATCGGTAAATAATGTGGATTGTTTTAAATCGGTAAATAATGTGGATTGTTTTCTATACTGTCAGTTGTTGATGTGTTAACAGTTTATACTGAAAAAAGTGAAATCTTTGTCAAACACTCTTTCCTTGTCGACATAACAATGAAATATTTAACTGAGACTCACCGAATTGAGATTTTAATGATGATCGGGTACGGGGATAACTGCAGAAGTCAAGTTGAAGTGGCAAACTCATTTAATCACAGGTATCCCGAATTGCCTAATATTTCACAAAGTACTGTGTCTAACATTCATGCACAATTCAGAGAACTTGGACATGTCAAACCATTGAAAAGAAAACCACACTTCGTTGAAGATGATGTGAAAGTGGATATTTTGTTAAGTGTCGAAGAGAATCCAACTTCAAGTACACGTCAAATTGCCCGTGAAAATAATGTTAGTCATAAGATGTTTTCATAAAGAAAAACTTCATACCTACAAATTAACTTTTGTGCAGGAGTTAACGGAAGACGATCCAGATCGGAGAATGGATTTCTGCGAAAGATTGATGAATAAACTGAACTGAAATGAGATAGCTCTTGGTACCATTCTTTTTTTTTTGACGAATCAACATTCACATTGAATGGAGAGGTACAGGGCCGGATTTAGGGGAGGGCAACCGGGGCGAACGCCCCGGGGCCTCCACAAACGCAGGGCCCCCACAATAGAGACTTCGGGGAAAAAAATCTTCCAAACTCCAACTAGTAAACACTAGTAAGCATATTTTCCCTTGATATTTTTTTTGCCCTTTTACTTTTACCTACAGCCTACAGTACTATGTACATACATGATAATTTGATTATATTAATCTTAAATAACAGAAATCATTGATCTATATTTGTTCACTCCAATCAGGCAATCAGTGGAATATCAAAATCTCAAATGGCCCTGATAAGCACTTCCAAGTCACTACTCATCTTGAGGGAGTACCCCAATCGCTTAATGGCTGAGTGGGGTGGTACTTGCCCGCAACCTCGGAGGTTGGGTATTCGATTCCGTGTCTCGACAATTAAAAATTTCACCCTGTAAAATTCATAATTGACCATACATTATTTAGTTTGTTGGAATCGATTCATTAAGAAGATTTCAAAAATAAGCAAATATACAGGGTGTTTCATTAAAAAAAAACAACACTGGCTATGGCATACTTGCGTGAATCACCCTGTACATTTAAATTTATGTTTACATAACGCACAACTCAATTCAAAAGTTGACGTGTCTCGGCATTTTTTATAATTTTCTAAAACAATGACACAAAGAATTTTATTCCATGAGTGGTTTCCACACTGTACATAATATGAATTAATTGCAGTATATGAACAATCGGTCAATCGGTGTTCTTCAATTCTTAAATAAATCAATTATTATTGACTAATTGGTAATTTTTTTCATATTTATGTGTTTGTTCAATACTAAGGTAATCTACTTGGTTTCACAATAAATTATTTATTGAAACACTCGACTGAAAAAAAATAGTTTACTTTATTTGGAAAATAATTTGGGGCGGCGAGGGGGCCTCCGCTCCTTTGTTGCCCCGAGGCCTCTGGTCCTCTAAATCCGGCCCTGGAGAGGTAAACCGACAGAACTGTAGATATTGGTCAGCAGAGAATCCTAATTGGATGCGTGAGACACATACTCAGTACCCTCAAAAGGTGAACGTTTGGGCCGGTATCATAGGCGACCATATTATTGGTCCTATATTTATAGATGGAAATTTGACAGCTGAAAAATATTTGAATATGCTTAAAAATAAAGTTATTCATGCGTTGGCAAACTTATATCCCAACGCAATAGATCCTAGCTTACCGAATGAAAATGTTTGGTTCCAGCAAGACGGGGCAACACCCCATTATGCTTCAATGGTAAGAACTTATTTAGATGAAATCTTCCCCAATAAATGGATTGGACGAAGAGGTACTATTAAGTGGCCTGCTAGATCGTCTGACCTTGCTAAAAGCAACCGAACAGAAACCATTTTCATATCTTTAAGAGTATCCTCGTCAAAAAATAATTTACAAGGGTCTGCAACGGTCTTATTTTTTACAAAAAAATCAATAGCTCAAAAAGTATGCATTTTTTGAAAAAAGTTTTCAGACAAAAATATATTAAAATTTTACGTAGATTTTAAAAATGTATTAATATACAGGGTATTCTATTCAAAGTAACAAAGTTGCAGTCGACTTCCGGTAGAACCGGAAGTCTGCCATCTTTGAAAATATTTTAGTTAAAAAGATCGTATCCGAAAACTCAAACCTAGAGATTTCCATGATTTTACTATAAGTATTTTGCCATATACAGATAGTTTTTACTCGTCGTGGGACACCCTACCCTGTATATATAGGTAATCGTGACTAGAAGTTGCTCATTGTAGATGGAGGTTTTCTCTGATGACTGGAAGATGACCCCAGCCAGTAGAAAATATAATCAATCGGTCAGAAAATCTACAACCGACGGAAAATATTCCCCACCGGCTTACAGGATGTTTTCTACCGGCTGCACCCTGCTAGAAGTTTGTCTTTATACTAGCAAAGTGCAGTTATAAAAATTCACATACAGGATTAAATACATTTTTTTACAAGTACAGAAAAATGAGAACATTGGTAAGAAAATAATGAGTGAAACAAATCTATTTACATAAATTACAGCGTAACATATATTTACATATAAAATTTAAAATAATAATTTTCCAAAATCACCACTACTTTACCTGCCCCTACAACAACCAAGCTTGATCATCTAAATTTTAAACCCAGTTAAGAAAAACATGCAAATACGTAACAAGATAATACAAGGCAAATTAAAAATTGTTAAGGCTGAAAAAAAAGTTCTGTTGCTTCAAACTGAAAAAGTCGAAAATGAATATTAATTAATCTGGAACAGAAAATCAAACAAAATTTAAAAAATTCACCAAAAACTTAATAAAAAAAATAGTGGGAAAAACTTACAAGTAGCCATTTTGCATATAACAATGTTGGTATTCACGATATGTTGACAGACCTACTGGGCAACAATTTCTGCAACAGAAAATCAAACAAAATTAAAAAATTCAACAAAAATTCGATGGAACCTATGGGACCTGTGAAAGCTAGGCAACAATTTCTGGAACATAAAATCAAACAAAATTAAAAAAATTCAACAAAAATCAGGATCAGGAAACCGGAGCAACATGACTTACCCATTTCTTTTGAAAAAAAGGTACCAACTTGTAAAAGGCTGGATAGTAGTTTGTAAAGTACATGGAATGACACAGCTCACCTATGGCAGGATATTATTGAGTGAATGTGAGCAACAACCTAGATCTATATCTTTTGGAAGAAGAACCTGCAAAGAAAAGTAGTATAATCTACAAATAGTATTTTAAATTATTACATTGCTTACCTGGGTTTTCACTTTTCACTTTTCACACTGACACTACTTGTAAAAAAAATGTTGGTTCGAAACAATAGGGGTATACATTTTACAAATATAGATGATGCATTATAGAAATTTAATATAGGTAGGTACTCACTTTGTTGGGATAGACATATATTTTATGTTACCTTAAACAAAAAATAGAATTATTATTGAAATGTAACCATAAAAATGATAAGTAATTTGCAAAAATCAGTTGAGAGTTTTACGGAAATCCGTTGACAAAAAATCAACGAAAAAATGTGTTTAAAAACATTTAAATCGTGTACATGATCTCATGATGACACACTTCTTATATAAGAACCCTTATTTGTCATGTATATAGAAATATTTATCTGCCGTCTTTTTATATTTTTGAATATTTGGGTATAAAAAAAAACAATAAAATAATACAAAAATGGATTTTAAATCAACAAAATATTTCAATTTTGATAATCAAATTAATTTTGAAATGCATATGAGCAAATTAAAACCAAATACACAATCGTAACATTCTTTTTTATATTAAAAATCGGTAGTTAATAATTTATATGGGATGAAAAATTAAAAGAATGTTGTATTTATTTAATGCTAATAACTACCAGTAAATAAAATAATAACCTACCCCTCTAGAAGAATGTATTAAGCTCTAATCCCTGGATTCCATATAGGTACACCATTCAAGTACACTCCAGATTCCTTGAAACAAAAAATAAAATAAATTTCAAACACCAGATACAAATAAAATTTTCATTTTACATTTCCCCAAAGCAGGTTCAATAAGATGTAGCAATATGATTCACCTCTTATATAAGAATAATTATTTGTCATAGGAATATTCACCGGCCGGCTTTTGAGTATTTTGTTCAAAAAAAACATTAAAAGAATAGAAAAATGGATTATAAATGACTAAAATATCAATACTGATAATCAAATTAATTTAGAAAACCCAATTAAAGAAATAGTCTTTTGAAATTAAAAGTATTAAAAAAAATAAAAAATTACCCCATTAGAAGAATGTATCTAGCTCTAATCCACGCCTTCCATGTAGGTACACTTCACTATACTTCACTACACTTCACGATAAAGGAACTCAAAAAAATAAAATAAATTTCATCCGACCGAACCGAAAGTTGAACCGCTACTGAATAATGGCATCTACTAAATTTACCCATATTAGTTAAATGTACTTGTTAGTCACCTGTTGAATAAGAATAGTTTATCATTATGATTAATATACCGATACCGGCCGTCCTATGAGTTATTAAAAAGACTTTTAGTCTTGTTCATATACTTTGTAGGTATTATAATGAAAAAGGAAAAGTAAAAAGGTACAAAAAGCGAGCATTATAATATACAATTATAAATATAGTAAATTGTGGTGTATTAATTATTATTTTTGGAAATTATTTTCAGAAATTAAACCATAATCTTTTTTAAATTACCTAATTCAATATTTCTGAATCGTGCACTTAACTAGTTTCCATTCCTAATAGACTATAATATTGAAAAAATGTGATACAAAATAGTAGTTTACCTAACTAGTGCAGAAAGTGATACTTTTCCGCAAGCTATTGCAGATGGCCGAACTCGCTAAAGCGTCGTTCGGCCATCTGCAATAGCGTGCGGAAAAGTCACTTTATGCACGTGTTAGGTACACTATTTTTTCTACTATCATGCGGAAAAAACCCAAAAATTAACATAAAGAAACATTTCTTATTAAATACATATCAACAAATTAATTATTATTATTTGACATTCATTTGATGAGGCTTATTGAAAAATGATGGAAAAATTAGTTTTTTTTTAATTGAAAATTATAGCAGAATTATAATAAATTTATTAATTTTTCAGTCATTTGGTAAGCTACAAGCATACAAATATATATTTTAAATATTCAAATGTCAGTATACTCCCCAAAAATTTGACAAATTTACGCACTGAAATGAGAGGAAATGTGGCTGTTAAAAAAAGTGGTCAAATCAGTACATTGTCAATAATTGGGAATTTTCACTGCAATCATCTGGAAATTCTTAGTTTTACAACAGCTTATCCGGTATTCGCGTGGAGCATTTGTGCAAAAGACTGGGCTTAACAGATACAGAAGTGAAACAAAAAATTTGGACTGCTTTCGAACACTCGATTCAAAATAGTGATTTAATTCGAGATCGACATTTGGATCAATCGTTGATGTGTGCAGTTTATGTTGTTAGCAAGTTAACCAATTCTGATTTAAAAAAGTACCAATATTTCAAGTTTAATAAATTATTCATTTTAAAATTTCACCCTGTATAATTCATAATTGACCATACATTATTCAGTTTGTTGGAATCGGTTCATTAAGAGGATTTCAAAAATATGCAAATATACAGGGTGTTTCATTAAAAAAAACAACACCGACTATGGCATATTTGCGTGAATCACCCTGTACATTTAAATTTATGTTTACATAACGCACAACTCAATCCAAAAGTTGACGTGTCTCGGCATTTTTTATAATTTTCTAAAATAATGACATAAAGAATTTTATTCCATAAGTGGTTTCCACACTGTATAAAAATTAACTCACAAAATTAGGTCGGTTCAACCCTGTCCGGTTTTATTTATTCATTTCTTATCTCCTCCCTTGGTGGAATCAGGTGGAATCTGTAATACAGGTTTGTTTACGTATTTTCTCTCTGTCTTACTCATACAATCTCCGTAAGCGATTTTGAAAATAATATCATTAATTGTGAGTTATTATAAAAGTCACAACATTGGCGCATCGTTATCAAATGTTCTATTTTTCAAGAGGAATAAGTTGGTATCAAAATATCCGCATTTGAGTGGTCTTTGTACAGGGTTATTCATTATAAATTACCCACCCCCTATCATCGTTACTATCACTTCTAGAAAAAAAAGTCTTGCATAAAAGTTGTTTGGTTACAGCTGAATTTTCTTAACATTCTATCAAAAGTTCAGTAGCGTGCGTATTTAAGGGGATACAAAAAATAATAGTTCGTTTTTAAATGGGACACCCTGTATATTTTCACATTTTTGGAATGGACTTTTTTTTCTAATTTCAAAAATATATAATATGTTACCCCTACCTTGTACCGTTTTTGAGTTATGAAATGTTGAAAATCTGAGTTTTAGTAATTACTGTTAATATGAAAAAGATAATTTTTTAAAGTGAGCTATGAAAATATGTTTGATAATTGACATTTTTTATACAAATTAATTATAGTTGTCATTTCCATAGCTTACTTTAATGAATTATCTTTTCCATATTTACAGTAATTACTAAAACTCAGATTTTCAACATTTCATAACTCAAAAACGGTACAAGGTAGGGGTAACATATTATATATTTTTGAAATCAGAAAAAAAAAAGTCCATTCCAAAAATGTGAAAATATAGAGGGTGACCCATTTAAAAAAGAACTATTAATTTTTGTATCCCGTTAAATACGCACGCTACTGAACTTTTGATAGAATATTAAGAAAATTCAGCTGTAACCGAACAACTTTTATGTGAAACTTTTTTTTGTAGAAGTAATAATAACCATGATAGGGTGTGGGTAATTTATAATGAATAACCCTGTACACCATGGTGGTGAAGACATTTATAAGCCTCGATAGTCTTCACCTCCTTGGTACTATTTGACGGTAGATAATTTTTGATTTCAGGTGGAGGCAGACGTGCAACTCGCATCACTGTATGTATAGCCGTATCAATATGGATTCTAGCCATTATATGCGCCATTCCGGCAGCCATAGCGTCGCACATTAAAGGAATCCCGGAGGAAAATTCAAAGTTTTTCGTTTGTTATCCTTTCCCTCGTTGGCTTAACGACAGTTACCCGCAAATTATGGTCGCCAGTAAATTTTTGATTCTCTATGTTATACCTCTCACTATAATCGGGATTTTTTACCTCAGCATGGCTGTTTCTTTGATAACAAGCACCCGAAATGTACCTGGGGAGATGCAGGGGATGCATCGACAGGTAATTTTCTCAAAAGTAATCAAATTATTTGTCTTTAAGATATTTTTTTGTAGATAAGAGCTAGAAAGAAAGTAGCTGTTACTGTGTTGGTATTTGTAGCAGTTTTCGCAGTCTGCTTTGCTCCCATTCACGCTTTTATGATGTTCTTTTATTTCCATCCGAGATCTCTTGAAGTTTATAATGCGTTTTGGCACTATTTGAGAATAGTGGGATTTTGCCTTTGCTATATTAACTCTTGTGCGAATCCCATTGCTCTATATTTCGTTAGTGCCGCTTTTAGGAAATATTTCAACAGGTAATTCCATTATTCACTTAAAACTTTTAACTACTTCAATAAAATCTTGATTGACTGTCATAAAAAATCTCAATATGTTATGAATTAATAATAAGATCGTTATATTTTTATATACAGCTTTAAAAATATGAAACAATGTTAACAAAAAAAGTGTCGATAATATAAAAAGTCTCTACACACTGAAAAAAAGGTTCTAGTTAATCAATAACCCACCATCTTTCTTTTTGAACCACGCCAACGGACGTGACGACACAAAAGTCAACTGTGCATGTGTAGAATAACCGGAACTCGCCATTTTTCAAGCCATGAATAGGCAACCCGCACTAAGCAGCTACGCTTTACTGGTTGAGGGTTAATAAGGCGTAATATAATAATATTAATTATTGTACATTCAGTTAGAATTTTATTTAAATTAGTAAATTATATTGCAATTTATTTTCAGATACTTACTTTGTACAAATTTAAAACGATCTCACAGCTATCCGCATCAACGAGCCACTTCAATGTCTTTAGTTTCGATGAAAAGGAATCAATCGGTGTTGAGCAGTCGAAAGGGAAAATCGTTGTCTATGAATCGCAGACTCGATCCCATGATGGTGCAAGAAACTTCAGTTACTCTCCTCGGAGTAGGTAACGAGCATATAGTGTGTAATAATCTTTGACATGATATTTAAATGGAAATTCACTAACTGACGTTGATGGAAAATACATATAAAATCCATCAAAGAATCTATTTGTAAAGAAAACTGTTTATGATCGATGTAGATTGTATATTTATGTAACAGATAATGGATAACGAAACTATACAGGGTGATTCATTAAAAAACGTATATAGATGACACTTATTAATGAATCAACCTTTATTTGGCTACGAATTGATATTTGGCTACGAATTGAGGACCTTCTTATTGGCGAATTAATTGATCTTTACATCTTTTAAGTTTGTCATGATTATTAATGGATATTTTCAATGTAATTTGTTGAATATATGTAAATAAATGTACAAATTTGAGTTATAGGTGATATTTAGAAAATAATGTTGCATTAAAATTACATATTTCTATTTGCGTTTTTCATTAAATCCCGTTTTTCTTCCCACGACCAAAAATAACACAACTTTCTTGTCATTCGGATACAATAAAAAGGGACTAAAAATAATTATAGGTTCTCTATAGTTAGAAATCAAGTTAATTAAATTGGTTTTTATTAATATTATTGATAATAAATCACCTGCTTAACGACCATTTACTTATAGACATCATTTTGTATCATTTTTTTTTCTATGATTTGGCTCATAGGCGCAAGATTTGTTTTTATTGGTGATAATACTATTCAAACAGAACTGACTGGTATCTCAATTGCCACAAGAGAACTAACCAGAGAAGGAATTTCGGGCAAAAACATAATAATCTGCACTGATAGTAGACAAGCCCTATTAGCCTTGAACAGACAACGTGTTATATCGAGGCCAGTACTAGAGTGCCACCAAGATTTAGCTGACGTCTCGGCAGATAACAACATTATCCTGAGGTGGGTTAAAGGGCACGACAGGAGTAAAGAAAATCGCATTGCTGATTCTTTAGCCAGGGAAGCCGCTGGACTAAAAATTCTAGGACCTAGTGACACCTACGGTCTAACGACTTCGACAATAATTGCGGAACTAGCCAAACGTTACACCCATACTCAATTCCTTAAGAGATGGGATGAATAAAATAAAAAATATGAAAAACTTTTCAAAATGTATTGAAACTATGCAAAAATAATACTAAATAATATATTTTAATACTTAATTATATTTTGGCCCTCAAAATATACTATATATATATACATCTTTGAATATTTTAACTTGTCAACGCCGATTGCTAACGTCAATTTTGCCTAATGTATTTCGTGAAAAATAGCGACCCTTATTAAGTTCTTCTATTAGACCTTGATCATTTCGACGTCTAATTAAATTTTTATATTATCCATAATTAATAACACGGATTAATTTATGAAATCAAACAAATTTATTTTGTAAAATCTAAATTGTAATTAAACATGAAGTGACGCGTTTCGCTAACACAGTAGCTTTTTCAAACGTTGGAGGTATAATGAGAAACTTTCTATTTATACAGTGCCTTAATACTAAATTATACGGAAATTTAACAATAAAATTATAATCTATTTACAAGGAAATGAAAAGAATTTGTCTAAATATGGAATTAACTGAAGAATTTAACAAGTTTACCTGGAAACTCATTCACAACCATCCTACAGGAATCTTTCTAGGTAAAAAGGTTTAATAATGGAGAATTGTTAATATCAAGTTGGTCGTTAAGAATATTATCTGAATATTTGTTTTTATTTATCTCTAGGGCTTCTAAAAGATTTAATTTGAAGGATTTAGTTTCTATATGCAAAATTTCAAAATTTGAATCGAAAGAGTGTTGGTTTGCTAATAAATGATTTGAATAGTTGGAATCTAATTTTTGATTGTCATAACTACGTTTGTGTTCTGAAATTCTAGTTTTCAAATTCCTAAAAGTTTTACCTATATAAATTTTATCACAGTCGTCATTACCACATTTTAATTTATAAACTCCTGATTTTATTTGGTTTTGAAGATTTGGATTTGTTGTTTTTAATGAATTTGGATAAATTGTTGTCAGTTTTGAAGCAAATATTCAAGTCTAAAGTTTCTAAAAATATAATAATAATCTGCACTGATAGTAGAAAAGCCCTATTAGCCTTGAACAGACAACGTGTTATATCGAGGCTAGTACTAGAGTGCCACCAAGATTTAGCTGACGTCTCGGCAGATAACAACAATATCCTGAGGTGGGTTAAAGGGCACGACAGGAGTAAAGTAAATCGCATTGCTGATTCTTTAGCCAGGGAAGCCGCTGGACTAAAAATTCTAGGACCCAGTGACACCTACGGCCTAACGACTTCGACAATTGCGGAACTAGCCAAACGTTACACCCATACTCAATTCCTTAAGAGATGGGATGGAATCAAAGGATGCAGTCTTGCCAGGATCATCCTGGGCGACTCTGGGAAGCTGGCGCCGAAGAAATATTTGGCGATGAAACTGTCTTATGCGAGTGTCATCCGTAGTTATCAGAACAGAACAGGATAGACGATGACTTAGGAGGACAACTCCTCGGAAGGATGTACAATGGGTCACATGTATCCTAAGTGCTGTGACTCTTCAGATTCAGATACTATTCCTTACTAAGCAAGACTAGTGATCGTCTGGGTAGAACATTATGTGTTTACTATAGGACCTTTTTATAGACAATGCTAGAACTTGCTAGGTGGCCACCCTACTTACCAGATTTTAGTGGGTAAAATTTGTAATTAATTTGGTATTATTTCTTTAGCTCCCATTTTTATATTATCAACTTCAATAATTGTTAAGTAGTCTTACGTAATTCACTGACATAAATATATTTTATGTCTATTCACCATGATAAGAAAGATGGAGTAGTCAATTTTATATTGTTAAATTCGAGTGTCTCGAGTAAACAAAACATTGTTTCGAACAATATAAACATTTTATCAATATACGTGTTATTTTAAAGATATTATTTAATAAAAGTATAATGGGAATTTAAATGGAACAAGCTGATTTTTTTATTTTAAAAAGTTTATTTATTATTTTATAATATTTCTGCCATTTTTGCTTTTATTAATTGCTCAAGAGCATGTGACAGTGGAAAATATTGTAATGTTTTTCTTATTTATTTGAACTGTTTTTACCGTGGGATAAAATTATATACTCACTTAAAGAAACACTTACACACTATGATAAACTTAATATATATACACACTACTTAATGTATACTAATTCATTTACACTTATAATTGTCCTAATTTATCTTCAACACTATTTATATACACTTTCTGTTCACTCACTGTATACTGAAACTGTTTACCGATTCACTGTATACTGAACAACTCCTCATTCACTCGAAAACCCGCGTATATATACTCCTTTTCGAATCTCCAGAAAATTCTTGAATATACCACCTTTGCGTATACTTCATAATTCGGGAACATTCGAGTTAAACCATTGGCCTTCGTACGATTCGAGAAACTTTCTAGAAAGGTCGCATTCATTGTTTGCGACAGGACCGGCTTCGGAATTAGTGAGTTCGTAACAATATGGAATACAATAGAGGAGGGTTTTGAATTTTTTTTTGTTTTCTTGAGACTTTAATAATAAATTAACAATATTGTCAAATAAACTCATATTAAGAAGTTTGCTTTGGCCACGTTTCCATAAATATAAATCATCAAAGTAATATTGAAAATTGAAGAAGAAAAAAAGTTTGAGTTCGAACGTAAAAAATTTTAAAAAAATTTTTGATTAATTTGATTAATTACAAAGATAGATAAGTGCAGTCTTATCAATCAATTCAACAATATATTTATGAAAAACTCGATCAAGATTAGCGATAAAATATTGGGGTTTTTATGTACCTATAGGTAGTTGAAAAATGTCAAGTACCATCAAGAATTTCACTATAAATACTTGGATTTGTTCAACAAAAGATTACAGTATCATTTTGTTGTTCTTAATTAAGGTAAGTAACATTTTATTTTCAAATAATTATCCAATTTACCATAATTATTTAAAATAATTACGCTAGGGGGGGAAATGGCCTCCTAAACCCTGGAGAACGGGATTCTCGCTAATATCTGGCTCAATATACGAAGTAGAGAATTTTTTTCCGATAAACAATGAAGATCGTCTTATTATCTACAGAAATGTTCTCAATCATTTTTTTCGAAAACTCGATAGTTATCGAAATAATGAGACCTAAAAGTCTCCTCATTTCAGCTGCTGCTCTGTCTGTAGGAATTAAGTACGAACGAGCTGCAAGTCACATAGAATGAGCTACGGGTCTTCTCATGGTTATGAACTTTAAATCATCGGAAAATGTCAATTTTTTACCAATTTATGAAACAATTCATCCGCCCGCTAACAACACAAACAACCTTGATGAGCCCGTCCCACCCAGGATGTTCCTCTCTAAGTGAGGTACATCTCCGGGGAGGACTTCCACCACTTCCCCCATCTTATCCGATGGGTCTCATCATCATAGTTCGCGTTTCGGCGTACAGCTCGTCCCTAGCTAAAAGTGCTAGCAGCTGGGGGCGAGCCGTCTTCTCTTTGGCCGTGTAACCTCGGTGGTTTTTTCTTCGGCGGTCTTCCGTTGTGTGTGTTTGCGCTGCCTCTACAAAGTGCGTCCTCAGCTGGCAATTTCGGCTAAAAACACCCTTATAGAGTGTGTCTTCTTTTCTTCCGATCTCTTACAAGCGACTTTAAACTATTAGCTGAGCTAATGGTGGATGCTCCGCAGAATGACGGGTGGTGGTCGGTGCGTCGTCGTTGTCTTCTTGTTTTCGCGGATGGCCTCGTCCATCATCGCTTCCTCGTTGGCTTTCCTTCGGGCGGCGGCTTCTTTTTTTTGTATTTCCCTGATGGATATCACTTCCGTGAAATCAATCTCCTCTTCTTCACTCTCTTCGTCTTTTCTTGGGGATTCTGTCCTCTGCGTCTTTCTGCGGACGCTTTCTGAGCAGCTTCGGCTTCTCTTCTATTCTTGCATTTCTTCCATTGCTTTTGCCATGTTCTCCATGGCTATTCTTAGTCCTGTTATCTCCTCTTCCATGTGCTGGATGGTTTTCTTCATCTCTTCTGCGGCTCTTTTCGCTTCTATTGCTTCTTTTTTTGAGTTTAAAACGCTGTTTTCGTCGTCTGATTAGCTTTCGCCGGTTCGGCTGATAAAAATCAGCCTCCGTCCGATCGCTTTCTCAAAATCTGCTTCGCTTGCTTCTGAGCATTCAAGACACGTCCTTCCTACTCGGCTGCTCGCTGTCGACTTATCCCCTATAGCCCGCTTACAAGTTAATGCATAGACAGAAGAATTCCTACAGGCAGAGCAGCAGCTGAAACGAGGAGACTTTTAGGTCTCATTATCTCGATAACTATCGAATTTTCGAAAAAATTGAAAGGGACCATTTTTGTAGATAATAAGATAATCTTCATATTTTATCGGAAGAAAAATTCTCTAATTCGCATATTTAGCCAGATATTAGTTTGAAAACACCTGCCGTGACCTACAAATTGAGCCCAAAGTGAAATCTTCAGCGACTTTTCAGGAGCTTTCAATATTTTCAGGTGTTCAGTTGCTGAACTAAATAGATTTGTTACATCGTACTATATGAATTTAAAATTATTTGGTAGCTTTAATCGCCTTCTTTTGCTTATAACTTGATTTATTCATTACAGAAATATCAAAATGAAACTTTTTGTCATCTTCGCCGTGGTCGTAGTCACCTCCAGCGCTCTTTCAGCAAACACCCACTGGACAAACTACAAAGTAAGTTAAAAAAAATCAAAAAATTCCCCATTTATTCTTAATAAATATTCTTTTTAAACAGCTTAAATTCAACAAAACCTACGAGAGTTTCGATGAAGAAGCTCGTCGCTTTGAAATTTACAGATCCAACGTCCAGCGCGTTGTGGAACACAACGCCAAATATGCTGCAGGTGAAACCACCTACACCATGGCCATCAACGAATTCGCTGATTTAACACGTGAAGAATTCAGAACCAAACTCGGTATTAGTGTTGGAAGAGTACCTAGAGTCAAAAATGAACTCCACGTTTTCCCGGAAAATCTTACAGTTGACGAATCAATTGATTGGAGACAAAAAGGAGCTGTACTAGAAGTCAAAAATCAAGGACAATGCGGATCCTGCTGGGCATTCAGTGCTGTAAGTGCATAAAACACTTTAATTTGATATTTACTTACTCACAGTTTCCTGTAAGGCTTGTTATCGATTATCGACTTTAATATAGTTATTTATTATACAAGGGAAAAGGAGGGAGGGAAAAGTGGAAAGGAGGGAGGGACTATTTTTGTCTGTGACAGGAAAAACGACGATTTAATAGTGATATCGATATGAAATTTGAATTTTTAAACTAGTATTTAAGCTGTTGTAGTTATAGCGATAATTAGACCTGCGTTGCTAAGGAAAACTTCAAAGTACTCAAATATCTGTCAATTTAATTCTGTGATTTGATTCAAAAATTGCGAACTCATGATTGTTTAGTAGTTATTTTGAATAATATAAAGTTAAAAAATGTCTGATTCCGAGTTTTCTCTGACTCCACCGGAGTTGATAGAAGCAGCGCAAGTAGCGTCACGAAAATTATTGACAGCTAAATCGCGGAAAATTCACGAAACCGCGTATTCAAGATTTAAGGAATGGAAAATGAAAAAGACATGCAGTTCTTTCTCGGAGACAGTGTTATTGGCTTATTTTTCGGAACTGGCACAACAACAAAAGCCATTAACAGTGTAGTCGAATTATTCAATGATTAAAAGTATGTTACGATTCAATAATAATGTAGACATTTCAAAATATTTCAAACTAATTACATTTCTGGTTGTGGGTAAAAATCAGTTTTATAAGATACCTGAAACAGTAGCTAATTTTCTTCAACTTGAAAATGCTAAGTCATATACAGGTCATTCATTTGGAAGATCGTCTGCTACACTTTTAGTTGAATCAGGGGGAGACATGATGACATTAAAGAAACATGGCGGTTGGAAGTCATCAACGGTCGCTGAAGGGTATGTTGATGAATCGATGGCACACAGAACAGAAATTGCTAATAAAGTGTTCAGAACGTGAGGCAGTTCTGAAATAACACCCGATTTGCGACCAGGTACATCAACAGCAGTTGTGTCCATGTCAGAGAAAAATATTATTTCAACACAAGAAAATTCGTCTGTTGTACCTAATAGTTCAAGGAACATGTCATTCAAGCAATGCACATTTAATAACTGTACTTTTTATATAAAGGAAATGTAACTTATGTTCAATAAAATATACTAAAATCAAATATCTTCCTTTATCTATATGTATATATATCCGGGAAAAAAGTAAAAAGTAATATTTTGCCACATGTCAACAGAGATAAAATGTAAAGTTTTTTTCCCGTCACAGAAAAAAAGCTTCTTTTCTTATCTAATAATGTTAATAACTTCAGACTGGTGCTATGGAAGGCCAAAACATCATCTTGAACAATGTAGCTCTGACTTTGAGTGAACAACAATTGGTAGACTGCTCCACCTCATACGGAAATGAAGGCTGCAATGGTGGTTGGATGGACGATGGTTTCGAATACGTCAAAGATAACGGTATCCAGAGCGAAGCTTCTTATCCCTATACAGCAGTCGATGGACAATGCGTAGCTGATTCCTCTCAATCCGTTCTTTATGTTAAAGGATTCAAGGACATCGAATCAACTGAAGAAGCTTTGAAACAAGCCGTTGGTAAGTATAATTTGAATGGAAATGACTTTTAGGTATTAAAAAATGTATTTTTTCAGGATCTATCGGTCCAATTTCCATTGGAGTCAACGCAGATCCTCTTCAACTTTACCAATCTGGAATCATCGACGATCCTACCTGCAACTCTGACATCGATCATGGAGTCCTTGCCGTAGGGTACGGTGTAGAAGATGGTGTTGAATATTGGTTGATCAAAAACTCTTGGGGTACCGCTTGGGGAGAAGAAGGATTCTACAGAATGAAGAGAAACGCTAACCAATGTGGTGTAACTACAATTATGTCTTACCCAGTTTTGTAAAAATTTTAAAAATTAAAAATTTTATTTTTACACACTAAACATTACAAGGTTGTTGTTTGTATAATAGACACATCCCCAAATTTTCTTCAGGAGATTCTTCTTTACGGGTGGGTCCAAAATGAACACCTATAACAAAAGGTGTTACTGTACTTTCTATCCTGCAAGGATTTACACCGCCAGGACACAGCGTAGATCCACAATGACTAACATCACAAGTACCTAGTAAAATATCCTCGTCTCCAGGCTTTAAAAAAACAAATTTTTAAAGTTAAAGTTGAAAAAAACATATTAAATTATAACTTACTGATAATAAATCATCAGATTGACATGGAACCGTTATTTTATCCATACAAGTTTCCATTTGTCGGGATTCTGATACTTCTGCGTAATCTCCAGATCCTAGATCACTCTCAATTTCTCCATTGTTAGAGCTAATTCTGAAAGCGTTGTCGTGGCACGGTTCGTAAATGATGCTACACATTTCTTCTTCTTGTCGGATGCAAATATTGTAATCTTGGTTAGATAAATGACGGCCGTTTTCAGCGAAATTCATAGTTTGTACAAGTCCTGTAATTCCTGCAAATTACCCAACGTATATTTTAAAAAACTTAATTCAAATCCGACGATGTAAACAAACACCAGAGCCTTTGAAGTTTTGTATTCAACGGAATATTGTGGAATATACTTTACCTTCGAAATATTGTAGACAACCGGATGGTGCGCGTCGTGAAAATGGAATTTGGGTTATTCTAACTTCCCAAAATCTAGTTACAGCTTTTCTATCCATTTTCATCATTATTTTTATGTTTTCTAACGAATCTTCAACGTCGAAATAAACTAAAAAAAAGAAAATCAGTCAATTTAAGCGTATTCCGTGAAATTTTACTTACTGTGCTGTCCACTGTTGAAGCCACACAATGTTATGTCTCTTGCGGTATTTCCGGTTGTCAAAATGAATATGTCTTCTTCACAAACTCCATTTTTTCTGTTTGGTTGTCCCTGAAATCGTAATCGAACGTTTAAATAGATATATACCAAGGTCCCTACAATACATAGGTTGCCTATAAACTGTTGAAGGTCATCTGAATTCGCCATATTGCGCATCATCGTGCCTGCCCTATGTAAAATCCGCATTTCTCAAGCGATTTTGTTTTAATTTTTTTTGTTAGCTTCAGTATCAAAAACAGTATTTTGGCACAAATTTTCACATCTTAATTACTATTTTCAAAACCCTCTATGTTAATTGTGGTATTTTCAGTAATATTTTACGTAGAATGTAGACAAATTTTGAAAATGGCAACATGGTGCACAAAAACAAGGACTCAAACATATTGCACAGTAAAAATTCGAAGCCGAAGTAATGTAAAATTGTGCTTAATGATTTCATTTTGTTTTTGTTGCTTATGGTAATTTTTCATCGAGCTTCTGATTGGCTAGAAGTTAGTGTACTTTGGAGACCTTAGTTATACACACTCACCAAATTAAAATGTATAAAATCCAAACGAATTTGAGATATTTCGTCGTCCATCTTTTCAACAGTCAAAGAACATGATGACATGCCTTTTGTCAAATCCGGAAAATCGGGATTCACGAAATAAGTTATGTTATTAGAAATCTTGTCATCACATGTAGCGGTAACTGAAAGAAATATATTAAATCAATTTCTAGCTCACTGTGTATACGCCATTTTTAGTCCAAGTTTCCAACATTACCACATTAAAATTGATACGCAATCTATCGCTTATATTTCGTCACAATCTGTAATGTTTAGTAGGAACTTACACACTTACATACACAGCATACTCCAAAACCTAAAGCACAGGATCCAAAAGATTTCCCACTTTTCATTTTACATTCGTAAGTATTCATACAGACTCCTAAAAATTATAACAAAATTAATAACCACGGAATTCAAGTTTGCTATAGATCATTCCAGAACAGCTGACTTTGACAGGTCAGCCATACTGTGTTGGGTCCCTTGATCAGCTGAAGTTGAAGTTTGTGTGTTTTGACGTGTGGTGTGAGTCAACTGGTTTTATCAGACAGTAATATATATTTTATCTTCTGTATGTTCCTCACTTGGTTAAAACCTTCAAAAATCGAAAAAAAGATACCTTATCTCTTCCACACTTAACAACACTACGAAAGGATGGCATTTTAGACTATTTTAAGAACTTATTACTAATTAAAGTCCAGCTGTCATCCGTTGTTTACCATTAATTGTTTAAAACAGTGAAAACTGAATTGAATATTACATGAGGACTCATAACAATATGGCCGATTTGTCAGTGACGCCGTTCTGGAATGGTCTATTATTTCGAAATAAATAATATACCTTTACGTCGACCATCATTGGAGTTACATTCTTCTTCCACGGGTACAGGAAAAAAATTTAAAACTAAAAAACAAACAGAGGAATTTTATTGATTTTTAAATTTTACGCCTTTTTTGTTAATATTACTGTATGATTGGTTGCCTATATCAAAATGAAGATAAATAGTAATTAAAATAAAAGCATACCTCTGGGCAACCTTGAAACATCCCCGTACTTCGAATTATTTTTAAACAGGACATTATGTCCATCTTCACCCCATATATCGGTTTTTATCAGAGGCACACTTGACACAAAAATATTATGGGTCCAAAATAACAAATAACAAAACCAAAACTTCACTTCCTCCATTTTTTTCTAGCTATTATCTAAAGAAATATTTAACTAAATAATACGGAAAGTTCATGGCAGAGAATAGAAGAAGAGTTTGTCTCTTTAACAAGACTGGTCGGAGACTTAAAAAGCAACTTCGCCTCGCTGTTTACGTTAATGATAACCAGGTCAGCAGGTTTAGGTCAACGCAAAAATATCCTTAAGTAAGTATCTGCACATTTTCGCGATTGAGTTTATAGCAAATTAAAAATTACGAACGAGAATCTCTTATTTCTTTCACACATTTAATCTCTGCATTCCACCAAACTTAATTCCTGTAAAACTACAGATTTTTATATCTCTATGCTCCCCCAACACGTTTTGTTAATTGCGAACGGGTGAAACGACATGCTTCTATATTTTGCTAGGACTGGTTTTCACAAAAACGATTACAAGCAGATAAAGAAATGAATAAATTTAATACGCTCTTTAATAACGGTCTTTATGCAATTTACAGCTGCAGGTTCATAATAAAACATCATTTTTACTGTCTTAACCCCCTTTTAAGCAATAATAAAAAAAATCAAGTTACTTTCAAGTGAAATCCAGACAATTAAACATAAATCATTAACAATACAATATTTATTTAAACTATAACAAAATTCCCGGTAATTAAAGCTGTAGTCACTGCCATTTTAATTGAACCACGTTTACACAGCTGTGTTAAAAATATTTATGCATTGTATATAAAATGAAATAAAAAGCTATTTTCAATAAACAAATAAATCTGATATTTTCCAATATAATTTTAAATTGAATATACAATTTCTTATAATAATAACGTTTGTGGAAGTCCAATATTATTTTGTATAATTCGTGTTACGTGTAAACGTATACACGTTGCCATCTGACACTGTCAAATGACGTAACGGTAAAAAGTGGAATGAAATGTGATGTGTACAAATTTTTGTTCCACGTCGAACGTATCTCGCTTGTAGAAAGTAGAAAAGGGTGACCGGTCATTTGGTTTGATACTTTAATTTAATGCAAATTGAAGTAAGGCTGTGAATCGCTATTTATTAGAAATAGAAACATGAATAAGCTGATATTTTTTGCCTTTTTGCTGTTTCCAGCTGTAATATCCATTTTTGAAAATGGTAAGTACCTTTTTTTAGTCGAAAGTAAATGAAAATCTAATAATTGTAATAAGTAAAATATGTCCAGACCTTGAATCATTTCTTCTTTATAAATTGTATATAATTTTATCTAAGAAATAAATATAGATTTTTAAACTTGTAAGTAAAAATAAGGTTATGTTATACAGTAATCCTTATTATTTTTATTTCTTACAGGAAAAATTGTCTCTTTCGCTGATGTTACTCTAGAAGAAGACGAAATCGAAGTTGAAGGAGAAGCTGATATAGAAGAAGTTGGAACTACAGAAGAATACGAGGATGAATCAAAATCACTATCATCACCATATGCTGATACCACATTGTTATTTGTTAAACCCGAACCAACAGGTGCCTCTCAATTAGAAATCCCAGCTGGCCTTCCAGTTGAATTTTTAGTTGGATTCCGCAATAAAGGAGATCAAGATTTTACTGTTGATACACTTGAAGCATCTTTCCGCTATCCCATGGACTTTAACTTCTACATTCAAAATTTCTCTGCCATCGGTTATAGTAAAATAGTAGCACCACAACAAGAAGCTACTTTCCACTACAGTTTCCTCCCGTCTGAAGCATTTGCTGGTAGACCATTCGGTCTCAACATCTTGTTGAATTATCACGATATCAATGGTAATCCTTTCCAAGAAGCTGTTTTCAATGAAACCATCCAAGTTGTTGAATTAGAAGAAGGTTTAGACGGAGAAACTTTCTTTTTATACGTATTTTTAGCAGCTGGTGTTGTGTTACTTTTAGTTATCGGACAACAAACTCTTTTGTCTGTTGGTAAGAAACGTAGTGGAGGAAGTGGTGGAAGCAGTAGGAAATCAGCTCCTGTCGAAACTGGTACTAGCAATCCTAATAATGTCGATTACGATTGGTTGCCTCCTCAAGTTATCGCTAGTTTATGTAAGTATTTGAAGAAAAGAGAGGGTGGAATTGGTTGTTATTGGTAATTTTTTTATTTCAGCTAAAGAGAAACTTCAAAAATCTCCCAAGAGTAAGCCTCTAAGCCCGAGGCAAAGAAAAGTTAAACGTACTACTGGATCAGAGTAGTGTTTAAGTGACTGAGTAAAATATCGTTCACCTCATTCCTTTCATCATACGATAAAAAAAAAAGACATAATTTTTCATCGGGGGCCACCTTTTGTCAAATCTAAGAATGTTTCTTGAAACAAAAACCGACTTGAAACAAAATAAGTTTTGAAATTTTTCGATTTCTTATATATATTTTTTTATGTTTATACAAGGTGGTATTAAATGTTTGTTTTTTTCTCATTGTTTCGAAAATTATTTATAATTTTGTATATTTCTTCAGTGTGTTGTGCGTTTTCGATTGTTATATTTGCAATAGAATATTTATGTAAAAATATCCTGTGAATATTTCAAATTACACCATAATGGTGCTCCAGGAGCTATTAAACAGTAATTTGATTGTTTTTGTTTTATTTTTTCTCATAAATACACTTCTCCCGCTAACGCTGTCTTCCCTAAACAGTTTTCCAAAAACAAAATTAGTGATTTCACAACGATTAGGAAACATACAATACTCGAGGGTGTATGCTTGGTTGCCTAGCCGTAAGACACTTCTATTAAGTTAGGGTGGTAGATTGGCAACCAAATATACACGTATTTTACTTGGAGAGGTAAGACTTGTTGCCTATGTCGACGGCGTAAATCTATATACAAAAGGAACTAAGGACTGGTTATTTTTTTTTTGAATAAAACTATAAAAGTGGTAATTACGTATTTATTATACAATTTACATTAACATGTTAAATTGTTTGAAGAATGTTCTACTACCATTTCTTAGTCATTCCACGCCAAAAATGTCAACTTTAATACAGGTGTAAGCAAGATATCATGTGATATTATAATAATTCACTAGTATGGAATGAATAAGTGATAAATTTTAGAACGAGGTGTGATGTAATTTTCTTATCAAGTGTTGCATGATCTAGGAATTAAAATATATTTCCTAAGAAGCAAATTAACTATCATTTATAAAGAAAATAAAATAGAACTTAATAGTATTGTGGAAATTATATTTATAAAGAGGTTGTATCCGGTGTCATTTTATTCACAAACTATAAAATTTGCATCTGTATTTTGTTTTAAATTTCTACTTGGCCTAAACCAGTCAGTGCCTGCTAAAGAAATCTAGGTGTACTTTATTTTATATACCTAAACTTGATAAATGTTTTCAAATTTATTCACGGTGCTAGGAGTAGTAGCCAGAACCTTGTAGAGCTGGGAACTGTTTACGAATAAAGAACTGTTCTTTCTCACAACTTAAAAAATAGTCTTAGATTCATAGTATTTCAAAAAATTTCCTATATATAATTATTTTAGGTCGTTATTATACAAGTTATTTCAGATGTTAATATTTTACGTAGCCTTAGACCCATATACAGGGTGGTCCTTAAGCAATTGTACCGGGTGGTCCAATAAGCTTATCTCTCGACTATATATCAGAAACTATTCATCTTATAACTTTAGGAAAAAAAATTCCTTAGGAAAAGTTAACAAGAGAAATTGCTGGAAATGACTTTCAAGTTTCTAGGTTAACCGCTAGGGGGTAAAGAAAAATTTAAAAACCAGTTTTTTGTGACATACTCATAAATACTTACGGACCATCCTGTAGAAGTTAATAATATTAGACTTTGGCTTTCCTTCCATTTTAAAATAATATACAAAGTAGCCAGATTTATGGACCCTTTTCGTTCATTGAAAATAACTTGTTAAAGATGAGCAAAAACTACGTATGGACATTAGCAAAATATTTAATCTCATTTCTGGTCTCAGTCGAAACATTATTATTATAAATTTTCAATTATCGTCTCAAATTTTTTAAATAAAAAAAAAACGGAATTTAAAATTTACTTTAATACTGTAGATCAACCCTCTATTTCTCACAATCACAATAAGCTTTCAGTCGCTAGATTCCTATGTATAATTATCAACAAATCTTTCTACTTAAATGCCACCTTCATCAGACATTCGACGTCGGCATCTTCGTTCGATTCGTCTGAAGGCGTTGGCGATGGTGACGAAACGTTACTTATCAACGATGCACCTATAGTTGGCTGCCTCGAGAAACTGGATCGTCTTGGGGGATTGCTGTTCATCCAAGACGGTCTTCTTAACGATGAAGTTCCGTAAGTTTCCTCTGGAATTGTATCTCTAGTCACCGACCTGAAAAAATTAAACTTTAATTCAATTCAGTTCAAATTTAATTTAATTTTTTCGCACCCTGTATTTAGTTCCATCATAGAACCTCTCCTAGCTTGCCTCCTTTGCCCAGGTGGTTGTGGTATTGGAGAAATTGGTATAAACGGTTTTGTAAGAACCCCCAAAGGATCTGAATCTTTTTCTGTATCTTCTACCAATAATGATGTACTGTGACCAGAAGAATTTCTTCTTTCCTTGTGAGGTGTAGACTCCGCACTGCACGATTGCTCCGAACCTAGACTTTCCCGACGAAATAGACCAATTACTGACGAACGCGGATTTTCCAAACCACCTAAGAATGTGGCGGAAGGTGAATTATAAGCTAAGTATTCTTTGTTAGAAGCCCATCCGGGGAATTCACTTTGTAGAATTGGAACGCAGCCTTCTTCTTCTCGTTTCCAAGGTAGCATCATTTCAGTGGCTGTTGGTGTGGTTACCCTCATGAAATCACCTGAAAAGTTACTATGTTTACAATGAAATGGTTGTATTCAAGTTCTTGCCTTCTAATGATCCTCTTGATAAACGTTTTCCATT
>CAJUYG010000971.1:51057-65965 GCA_910591675.1 Galerucella calmariensis | reverse complement strand
GAAGAATTTGTCCGCCGGTTTACAAGTTAATTTTATAGATGGTAGCATTTATAGAGGTAGTGCAGCCGCGTAAGCGAGGGGACGTTTGGATGCGATTATCTCGAAAACTATTGCATTGTGGAAAAAAATGATAGGGACCATTTTTGTAGATAATTTAACGACCTTCACTTTTTACCTAAATAAAAATTTTCCAAATTGCATATTTCGGGAGATAATGGCGGGAACCCGTTTTTTGGGGGGCGCTAGGGGCCATTTTGGGCCCTTAGCTAAGGGGCAATCTTGGATAACTTTTTCTCCCTTTGAGGTACCTGTCAAGACCTACAAACCAAGCCAAAAAAAATTATTGGACAAATATATTGATAGGTTTGCCCATTTTCAGGTCTTCAGTTACTGGACTAATACCGGAAAATTGCTTCTTATTATTCATATTGTCAATTTGAAGTGACATAGCTGACATTTAAATAAAAACTTCGCTGGTGAAAGACTTTTTAGAATCGCTGCAAACTAAATACATATCCTTTTTTCTCCCGTCGAAGTTTCATAAGTGTGTCTTATTCATCTTACGGATTTTATTTGGAAGTTATGATTAAATGCAATAAAAGAAAACAATAAAACGGTGAGTATGTCTTTGTTGAATCGTATGACCCGCATGATGAGACTGCATTTGACATATTTGAGGTATATCTGGAATTTAGAATGGATTTCGATCGCGAAATTATTTTTCAAATCATTTTAAAGCACATTCGTCATTGGAAATGGTAATTTATGTGGAAATAAAACCTTTTAAATTCCCATTTCTATACGCCAAATTTATTACGGATTTCATTCTCGCTTTGACATAAATCCTCTTTCGTAAAAGTGTGTTTTTATTGATTCAGCAATAAATTTGGAGTTTTTCCATGTATCCACATATACCAGACGTCCTTTTAAATGATACCATATCTAAATTTTTCATTAATATGTAAAAAAATGTCAATTGGTGTGTTTATTTGCCCAAGAAATTATCAATACGGCTGATTTTTTTTCATAAGTGCCTTAAAGTATGTAGATTAATATACAAAAAAGTTTACTCTTCTATCGATTTCCCAATTTCGATAAAAAATGTTTTATAATTTTTTTTTTCTAAATTGGGAAATCGATAGACTGGTAAACTTCTTGTATATTAATCTACATACTTCAAGGTACTTATTAAAAAAAAATAGTTGTACTTTTGGTCTAAAATGACCCATAACGACTGGCCTAATTATAAATATTAGCAGAGAATTGTGTAAGGAGTAGATTTATCAAATCTATTCAATTTTAATAAACTTTTTCCTCCACGTGCTATTACGAGGACTAAACAGTTACGTATATAATCACGTGGAAATGTCTTTACGTAAGAAGCAATCTATTTAAAAGGATCGTTCATATTTTCAAGCAAACAAAGTTTAAGAAGACGCCAAGTACATTTCCTTATTGGAATTTTTCGATAATTTATTTCAACAGAAAATTTTATTTTCTTTAAAAATCAACTCACCTATAACTCTATAAAATGAGCAGAATAATATTGTGAGAATAACAAACCACGTATTCCAATCGTGACTTTTATTAACAGTAGCCACTCCCAGAAACATGAAAATAATTGTTTCCGACGAGCTGCTCAACATTTTCATCGTATATTTTATGGTGGTATGAGATTTATTGGAAATATTAGCTTCTACGTAATTTTTCATAGTAATACCGCAAAAAGTTATTCTGTAACAAATAAAATAACAAAAATTAGATCATAATATAACCACTTTACAGTCCAGATTTATCCACCAGTGATACTTACGCCAAAATTCCAGACATATGAAATATCTCGGCGTTCAAATACGCTAAATAGGCCATAACAAATATAAAAATAGGTTCTATAACTCGCACTTCATTCGTAAATTTAGTCACTAAAGAGGTAGCCATACCCCATATCACTCCAATTACCGTACCGCCGATAGCCACCACCCAAAAATTCAAAAATCCCGAAAAAATATCCGCGTAGAGGATATTTTTGAGCCCCATTTGGGTATAGGATTCGAATAGGTGGTATAGAACGACCGTAACCGCATCATTCAATAGCGATTCACCGAAAACTACTATGTACAATATCTCATTCACTTGGATTTCTTCAAATACGGCTAGCACAGCCACCGGATCGACCGCGGAGATCAAAGAGCCGAACAGGAACATGTCCAGCAAAGGAGTATCACAGGAAAATAGACCTGTCAGTCCGACCGCCCACAAGGAAGCACCTGAAACATTTTTAATATTAAATAGACTGGGACTGTACCATCATCCAGAGTGGTACTTACCTATAGTTAACGTATTAAAAATAGTACCAACAACGGCGAATAATAGTATAGTGCCGAAATGTTCGAAAAATAGTCGATTCGGCATGAAATAGCCGGCATCGAGTATAATCGGTGGGAGCATGTAGAAAAAAAAAGTGTCCGGCGTCAATGGTGACATGTGGACGCTGTCTGTCAAATGCACCAGAATCACCCCGATCACTACCCCCACGAATATCAATAGGCACGACTCTGGAAATATTTCGCTTAACTTTGGAGCCATATGGAATCCTGAAATAAAAATTTTATCAAAAATAACATAAAATTGAATTGTTAAATTTTAATTTGAAGTTATATTACAGTTTATAGAAATTTTTATTTTCTAGATTGTTTCTTAAGTGGGTCGTAGAAAAAATATGCTGTTCGACTCTTGTGGATTGTCCATATCGCACTTGACCGATTTAGTCCTCGAGTGATATGGCCATCACATCCACACTAGTTGCACAAACTACTATTTCCATCAAAATATACCCTTTTACATTTAAACTAACCATTTTAAAGTTATCGAATTAAAACATTCAAGTTTTCAAAGTCTCAACACCCTGTATTTCGAAAAGTAAATGTGCTAGACCCCTTAATCCTCATATCATTTTGTCCAATTTTACGAGAGGAATCTACATGCAAACGTTGTAATTACCCTTAACGTTCGAGATGCTTATACCATTTTTTGCGCGATCGTATTGAAATAAATTCCGAATAAAATAATTTTAATTTCTTCGAAATGAACAAAATATCAAAAGTGACATTTATACTTCTCGATCAGTTTAAAATATATTATGCATTCTGCATTTATTACTTTTCGACGTTTGAACGGTAAGTAAATCACTTACCGACGTGTTAAACTTAGAAACCAGTAAACACAACCTACCGTCCTGACAACCGTTGCTGTAAATAAACAAAAAAGATCAATCGCGCAAAAAAAAATTATGGAAATAATAGTAAAAATTTATCCGAACAAATTCAAGTAGATCACCAGCACTGCGAATACCAGCTTTGCATAGAATTTTAATAAATCGTCGGTGGTTCAGTGGTAGAATGCTCGCCTTCCACGCGGGCGGCCCGGGTTCGATTCCCGGCCGAAGCATATGAATCGCTGCTTCGTAAACGTGAGAGAGACTCAGGAGAGAGCACACGCACGCAAGTAAGGCACATAACGAAGCAACGTAACATAACGTAACGTAACAGTCAGATCTTTTGCGTTGCGACCCCCGGTCGCTCAAACCTAACCTGATGTAAAGAACTAAAGTTCCAAAAAAAATTTTTCCTCGTTTTTGTCGTAGGAGAAATCAAAATTTAACATGTAGCAGTCAGACCAAAAAATCGTGTTGACCGGTGTAATATATCGAAAACTGACAGTGTACTTGTCAGTCAGACGACGAGGTAAAAGCTTCTCGTGGTGTGCTTGTGAATAATTTTTAATTTTTGTCTTGAATTTGGCTAAATGCGGAAAAAATTGTATATACCTACACCATAGTACTGAAGACATTCATAAACCTCGCACCATGGTTTATTTATAATATACTATTTGCTGTGTATAAAACCGGAAAAATCGACTTTTCTTTTTACTCGTTTGACCAAGTTGGCAAATTGCCAGCAAAGAATCAAGGATACACTCAATGATAATACATATTATGAACAAGAAGGTTGTGACCTTGAAGCTCTTGTATAAAATCTGTTACATTTATTTGAGTTTTTCAAAAGATTTTATCATTAACTGATTGTTTTTAAAAATATATACAACGCTTTATCAGTCCTCAACTATCAGCTACTCTTCGACATGAATAATGCTGAAAATTTCGTGGAATAGGATTTTCTGGCAACTGAAATTTCTGTTTATAATTATCAAGGACACAAAGGTCGTGATTTTACTAGCTATAGATTCATTATAAATTAATTACTCAGGTTTAAAACAAATCAGATTAATTCATATGGATATTGTGAATTTTTTTTTTGGCTTCAAGGATTACGAAGAGGATATATTTTTATTTGGAACTTAAATAGACCTGAAAATAATTTAAATATATTAAATTTTCACTGGCTAAACCATATCTAGGTACACTATAATTACAGAATTTGCTTAAACAAAAAAATTACTTTAAATTTTGTTGAAGGAGTTTGTGCATCTGCCAAAATTTTAAATGCGCAAAACTTGGATTAAACATTGAAATAATAGGCCAGACGATAGTGGTAACAACTACAAGTAATTAGCAATACGGCTGATTTTTTTTCATGATTACCTTAAGGTGTGTAGATTAATATAAAAAAAGTTTACCAGTCTATCGATTTCCCAAATTCAAAAAACTTTTTTTTTTTCGAAATTTTTCAATATTTCGCACTGGGAGAAGGGTAGAGGAAAATAAAAAATACCACCGTGTAGGGGGAGTGTTTTGCAACAAAAAAGGTTTCTTGCATTTCTTTCGTCTGAGCAATGGTTTGTCCGGAAAAACATCGGTAAACTAAGTATGTGTTCCGCATCCGCGCGACTCTATTTTCTGAAGCGCGGCGGAGTACATTATAAACTATTGTACAGTTATAATGTAGATATAAATAATTGTAATACGGAGTTTTGAAGAGGATAGTGTCGGCTTTAAGATGGCATTTTTTTGTCATAGCACATAGCTGACCGTTACGTTACGTTATGTTACGTTTCTTCGTTATGTGCCTTGCTTGCGTGCGTGTGCTCTCTCCTGAGTCTCTCTCTCGTTTACGAAGCAGCGATTCATATGCTTCGGCCGGGAATCGAACCCGGTCCGCCCGCGTCGCAGGCGAGCATTCTACCACTGAACCACCGATGCTACATTAAAATTCTATGCAAAGCTGGTATTCGCAGTGCTGGTGATCTACTTGAATTTGTTCGGATACATTTTTACTATTATTTCCATAATTTTTTTTGCGCGATTGATCTTTTTTGTTTATTTACAGCATCGGACGGTAGGTTGTGTTCACTGGTTTCTAAGTTTAACACGTGGGTAAGTGATTTACTTACTGTTCAGACGTCGAAAAGTAATATATAGCATAAAAACAATTTCACCAAAATGCAAAATATATTTTAAACTGATCGAGAAGTATAAATGTCACTTTTGACATTTCGTTCATTTCGAAGAAATTTAAATTATTTTATTCGGAATTTATTTACGATCGCGCAAAAAATGGTATAAGCATCTCGAACGTTAAGGGTAATTACAACGTTTGCCTGTAGATTCCTCTCGTAAAATTGGACAAAATGATATGAGGATTAAGGGGTCTATAAAGCATATTTACTTTTCGAAATACAGGGTGTTGAAATTTTGAAAACTTGAATGTTTTAATTCTATAACTTTAAAATGGATGGATAAATTGATTTGACATTTGGCAGGTTGTTTTTAAATGTAAAAGGGCATATTTTGATAGAAATAGTAGTTTGTGCAACTAGTGTGGATGTACAAAATGATGCTTTATATTCGAGTTTCGTAATATTTGTATTCAACGGAAGCATTTAGCTCATAACTTTTACCATGTTCTTAAAGAAAAACATCTACTGTATATCAGAACATATGTTTTGCAATCTGTTCAAAGCTATTTAATAAAACTGGTTGGTCAATATTACCCTTTAGATTAACCTTAAAACGTTTTAAAAGCAGCCAAATCAAGTTTTCCCCAAAAACAACCCTTAAATAATAAAAGTGTTATGTAATAAGTATCCAGTCGGTAGTATACAGCTCCCTCTCAGCTGATACACAAACAACAACTCACCTATTTTGGACAGACTGGCACAAAAAATCCATAAAGCGATGATAAATGGTGTTTCTACCCTATGAAACGAGACCGATATTATCGGATATCTCGTCACCTCCTTTTTATTCGTCGTTTTTTCAGTAACAAACCCCGTATTACTTCCACTCGCCTCCTCGACCGGTTGATCGTTTCTTCTTTGATCCGATGGCGTCGAAATTGTTTTGTACAAATTGCCGAATTCGTAAGTGTTTGCGGCAGTTTGTTTATGGCTGTCGGCGGCATGATTCGGCGGCTTGGCAAAACACTCGCTATATCCAATCAATAACAACAATAACAGTATCAACAACACTATGCGCGTTTTGTTTTTGCAAGCTCGCCTTGAGAGGTTAACGCCGTGTTCCAACGAATACATCACATTATTAGGGTCTAGCGACGCGTTAGGACTGCCATTAGGGCAGTTTGTTGTAGGTACAGAGCACCTGACAAGACTGGGGTTAGGGCGGCTTGGGCTTATATCATCGGAGTCGATGGGGATGTCCGGACGCCGACGCGACGCTCGTATCCTGCCATGCGCGTTCAATATGCGACGTTCGCTGTTTTTTATTTTGTTTTTCATTCTTTCCTCGAGGATTAGATCTGAACTGACAGTATTGGAGTGGAAAATTTCCTTATTGAGAGATTTTTTTCACGTTTTTGTGTTTTAAAATTATCATTAAGCAATTTTTGAGACTCTTGAAGTACCAGTTTGGAAAAATATCGATTTTTTTTCATTTTTTCATATATATAATACCACGAGAGTGAAAATTTTGTCGGCAAAATTTTTCGATTGTCATGAAAGTTTGTTGCTTGGCAATTTTGCGAATTACGCATTTTTAACAAAACCACGAGCCGTCAGGCTAAAAGCAACCTAAAAGAGAGAGAGAGAGAGAGAGAATACGACATGACAATTTCACGAGAGAAAAACTAAAAAATCATATGTTTAAACGTTTTATTTATTGCAAACTTCAATTATACAAAGCCAAAAAAATTAATAGCATTATGAAAAAAAAAATTACTTCTTTAGGTAAAAAGTACAATTATTATAATTGTACGTTGTAGCATTATTTTGGGTATTGTTTTGCATCATAACCTGTAATGAATTTAAGTTAGAAACTGAGGATTCCTTTTCTTTATTTTTATTTTCTCGAAGGTTCTCCATAAGTTGGCAATGGTGTTCTTCATTTAATATTGTAAATATGGTTTCAAAGAATGGGCAGAAGAATGTCCTGTAAGCTTAATTACTTCTTGTTCACCAACTCCTTCTTTTGCTAATGCAGATATTGCAGAAGCTCTATGTGAATGATTGGTTATTTTAATTTTGTTTGTGTCTATTCCAATTGATTCTGCCGATATTTTCGTCCGCTTTGAAATTGTATTAATTCCCAATGGTGAATTTTTGTACCATATTCCTTTCTCCCAATTTGGATGTACTGTTAAAAACAATCTTGTTGTTGTTAGATAAGGATTGGATTCGCTTTTTTCAATAATTTTTAAAAATAAACGAACGGGACACAAATTGTTGTTAGCATTATTTCTTACCAGCCACTTACTGCCAGATAAAGCTTTTGATCCTCCTTGTGTCGTTTTGGATTATATTCTACCCTGCCAGTAAAATTACCTTTATTATCATATTCTTTTTTAAAGTAATTAATATCACAATTAGCAGCTTCATTTCCACGCCATGCTAATTTGAACGAACATAAATGAAAAAACTTTTTTTGTAACCCATCAGGATTATCTTCAGAATAGCTTTCTACCATTTCCATTAATTCTCTTCTTTGGGAAACGCGTTAGAACTTCTTTTTCTGATTTCAGGTCCAGCCTGAAGCTTTTTACGTTTTGTATCCCTGTCCAATCTAGCAAATTTATAGGTAATATCTTTAAATGGATCAATTTTGATGTTAAATTCTAGAAAATATTTTTCCTGAACCATTTGAGCAGTCGTATTCCAAAGTGTTTTCACACTAGCTTCAGTATAATCAGTTCCATCTCTTTTTTCATGTTAAAACCATAATCTTCAAGAATTTTTGCTATAACTTGTTCAGAAGTATCCTTTTCTAACGTATAATTTCGTGCGTCCAGAAACATTCTAAACTGTTCCCTCGCAGACTTTTTTGTCTTCATTGTATTTCGCGGTATACTTTGCTTAATTGTACTCTCTATTTCATTTATTGAATTATTTCCAAATCTTGTATTATTCATGTTAATAATACTTATTTAAATTTTTGAAAAAGTTTAAATAATTTTTAGACAGTTAAATAAATAAATAAACAACTTAGTTTCCTTAGAAACCACTAACAAAGATCTTATATTGAATTTTATCACGTGATAGAATTTTACACACATAGATTTGATATATTAAACGTCAAAAAATTGCCGCGACAAGACAAAAAATTGCCAGTTCAAAACCTTCAAATTTTGTCAGTTAACAATTTACTCTAGTGGAATAGTCAATCAATTTAAAAAGATAGTAGTAGATAAAACAGTTTTCAACTCGCGTGTAATAGGTATTAATATCCAGAGTACTCGTTTCACAGTTTTTGGGTCTATTTCAAATAAAATTGCCGTAGATTAAAAAGAGTATCAGCTCGCATGTAGGTTAGGTTTTATGTTCTACCACTGCTCTAATGAGTCCCACCCCAACGGATTACAATTCATCCCACAATCCTGTGATTCTGGCGAAGTCCATGGTTGTATTTGGTGATAGTTTTTTGAAGTCGTTCAGCTCTAAGGTACTAAAACCGAATATATTAAACCTTAACCTGCCCAAGGCTGGGCATGAGCATAGTATGTGCTCTGCAGTTTCGCCCTCCAAATGACAGTACCTACAGTCCGAGGTCTGAACCAGACTCATCTTCTTTAGGTGGTAATTTAGTCTACTATGTCCTGTAATCAGTCCCGTCACAATGCATAGGTTTGTTCTACTCCATTCCAGGATCTGCTTATTCTTTGTATTGCCCTTTTTACGTTTTTGTGCTTTGAAATGATCATTCAGCAATTTTTGAGACGCTAGAAGCTACCGTTTGCAAAAAGATATTGATTTTTTTCATTTTTTTGATAAATTTGAAAGAATGGTCGTAGATAAAACATAGTTTTCAACTCGCGTGTAATAATTATTAATATCCAGAGTCCTCTTTTCACTGTTTTCGGGTTTATTTCAAACAAAATTGCTGTAGATTAAAAATAGTATCAGCTCGCACGTAATAGACATTAATATTTAGTGTTTCTCCAATTCTTAACCACAAAAATGCAGGACTTAGAAGAAAAAATAGATTTTCCAAGTATTGTGTAAAAAAATATCTAGCGCGTCTGCTCAGAATCTCTCTTCATGAGGTTTTGCGAACCATTTTCAAAATATGGTCGTAGAAAAAATATAGTTTCCAACTTTTATGTAATAAAAATTAATAATAAGCGTTTCTCCTCCTCATCACTTCAATTTGGGATTTTTGCGTTTAATTTTTCAAAATAATCGTAGAAAAAATATAGTATATTTCTGTTTTGTACGAGTCGCGATCTCTTTTTATCGCTTTGAAATGGTCTTAGAAAAAATATAATATTCAACTCAATGCTTATTCCTCGTTCCTTTTCATAAATTTTTTAAAATGGTCGTATAAAAAATATAGTAATCGACTTTTATGTAATAATTATCAATAATATCATCACCTCAATTTGAGACATTTTCGTGTAACTTTTCAAAATTGTCGTAGAAAAAATATAGTATCTTCTCTTTTGTACGAGTCGCGATGTCCTTAAAATGGCCTCAGAAAAAATATAATATTCAACTCTCATGGAAAATAAATCTTTATTCCACGTTGTTTTTTTTTCCGAAACTTTTTTGTAACTTTAAAAATGGTCGTATAAAAATCATAGTATCCAGCTTTGGTGTAATAGTCACACTATTTCCCAAAATCCCTATTGATAACGCCAAAAATTTTGTCAAATTTTTTTTTGTCGTAGAAAATATTTATTACACAACTCCTGTGTAATAGGGTAAGAAGGTTTCAGGATAAATAAAAACAAACATGTATAAAATTAACTGCATATTTTTTTCTCACTACAAATTCGTCTATAAAATGGAATTGACAAAATATTGTAAAAATTACATAACAAAGCGATAAATTTTTTTATAAATAAAATAATAACAATCTGGTAAAAAAATTTGGAACATCCTGAATTAATTTTTCTCTTTAAATAAACCTTTTGATACCCCCCTGTATAGATTAAACTACACTGGGAAATTGAATTCAAAATAATCCAAGATATTCCAGACCCTACAATCGGCCTAGTGAAAATTCTATTTGAGTTCCTTTCACGAACACCCTATACAATTTATAAGAAATAAAAAATTTCACTGACCGACTGTAAATAACAACAATTAAAAAACAAGCAATAGCTGAAAAAAGGATAAATTTAAAAAAAGGATTATAGAGAAAGCAATTAAGAATGAATTAGGACCCTCGGTATTTTGAGGTTAAAAATTACAGGATTTAATAATAAAAAAGAAGTTTGGTTGAAGGTTCAAAAGTTTTTAATAAAATTTTAACAAATTTTTATATATTATTTGATTTTTTTAAATCATTTTTAATACTTTTTTCAAATTCTTTAATAACAATTTTTATTAATTATATTTTATTAGATTACAACTATAGAAAAAATATTTATCCTAGCGCGTATGTAAATGCAATTTAATTAATCTCATTTCAATAATTATTGAAGATAAAATTTTTCAATTACGTTATTTTGAGTGGAATATACAAAACGAGAGCAGCCCTAGTAAAAAAAATTAATCTTAAACTTACAATAATGATATGGTACATTTAAAAGTGTATAATATAAAAAGAAGGTGAATAAAAAAACACACGACCCGAAAAATAAATGGAATTATTTATTATTTTGATGAAGAAATTCAGTCACTTGAATGCTCGATTTTTTTTTGAACTTTTTTACCTTCTTTTGATCAGTTTTTTCTTTTAAAAATGTGAAATTTGTACCCCATATTTTTTATTTTCATACAATCAGCACAAAAACTCAATTTTTTCCTTCAAAACTCCCCCCTGTTTCTATTTTTGGTAATTTTTTGAGCAAACCAATCACCAATCTTGCGCACAACTTTCTTACATCCAAACTTTCAATCAACGCAACTCCCAAACACGTTTTTCACCCCGCAATTTTAACTCCCCAACTTCCAATCCGAGTACTTTTAATTCAACCCCCGTATTTGTTGTTTTCGTGTTAAATTAACTTTTATTCAATTTATTATTCAGTCACTTATGAATGAAAAAAAAATAAATTAAATAAATAAAATCGAAAAATTAACTCCCTTTTTAAAAATTTATATCGTACCCCCATGTAAAATGTAAATTTTTTACCCCCAAATAAAATTTGATCATACATCCATAACATGGAAAGTTTTGCAAATCAATTAACCCCTTTGGAAAATTCGCACGTACGCACATGTTTAATTAAACCTCCTATTTTTATTTCTTATGATACCTCTACTGCCATCTATTTTCCAAGTCTTGAATCGAAATAAAAATAAGAAGAAAAGCAAAATAATATCAACGAAGCTGCTAGGCAACCATCACAACTACACTCTCAATAAACCTAAAGGAAAAATTTTTTTTAAAAACTATCCAGTCTAATCAAAAGAGGTTCGAACGAAGACAAAATCACAACCTTGGACTTTTTTTTAAATTTAACGCTACCCTTATCACCGCTAATCGAATACTCGGATCAAGGAACCATAACTTTACACAACGACGGAAATATTTCCGCTTGTACAGGCCCGTATTCGACAAGTTCACCATCTACCGTTATACAACCTTCTACTGACATATCCGGCTCTATTCGAAACGCGTTGACGGGAATCAACTGAACTAATCCACCTTGAGATTTTTTCGAAGCGTGAGCACCCGTACTAAGACCGAGCAGAAAGTGTAGAAGCTGCGATCTAGTAGCACCTGCTTGAACTATCAACAACCTGGAAAAAAAAATTTTAAACTGAAAATTGAGTCAAAAATATGCCTCAGCAAATAAAATACATTGGCAACACTGTTTTCATGTCGATGTCAACCGGACACATGTCAATCTGGCTAAGTACCTAATAGGTGGAGGCCAATAAATTAAAAAGGAGAAGATGAAGAAAAGCCGTAGATAACCTATAAAAGCGTATAATAATCTAGTCAACAAATGCCTTTTTGGCCAACTTTTTTCAGCAGTCTCCGAAAAGTATGATCGAGGTGTCATTCGATTCGGGATGGCATCTAGATGATTTTTGAAAAAAAATGAAGTTCCGCAAACAAAAATTGCAAAAGTTATTAACAATTAACTGAAAAAAAGGGGGTTTAGTTTTTTGCAAATATCTCAAAAACTAATAAAGATTTTTCAAATTAAAAAAAAGATTTGAAAAGAGGAGGAAATTTCCTAAAAAAAAACCCGACTCCCGGAACAGTAGGACCAATATTTATAATTTTCCCAGAGGGATGAAAATACGGCCGAAAACGGGTGTTCTGGCTTCCGTAAGCCACGCCTACTTTGGACACTTTATTAATAAAAATTATTTTAACATATTAAATATGAAAATTAAGAAATGAAAAAATTCAGGGGCTTACTGGATAGATCAATGAACAATATTCCGCCTGAAAAAAATTTGTATCACAATTTTTCAATTAGTTATTCAATTGTTAACTAATAATTTTTTTCTGCTTGAACATGAACATTGCAAGTGTGATAATTGTTAAACTATAAATTTGAGATTTTTTTCCTCTCTTGGAGCAATTCTTGGAAGGCTTTACAATAGATCCCCGTTGGAAAAATTAAAAAATGTTTATTTTTCAGGTTTTTATTAATAATTATCGTTGTTGCAAAATTAAAAACTTGAATTAATCATTGAAAAAAAATTTTTTTTTCAAATATTGATCCGTTTTTATGTTATTATGTTTTTTTGACAGTAAGTAGAATAGGAAAAAAAATATAAGGTAAAAATTTATTTGTTTATAACAAATTGTTTATTACATAAACAATGAAAAAATAAATAAAACTAAACTAAAATTTGTTTTAAATCGAAAAGAAAAATAAATAATGATTTAAAAAAAAATTGTTCCTTAATATTAATTAGAAGTGGGAGAAAATAATTGTTAATTAACAAATGCGTTTTTAAGCAATAAAAAAATTTTTTTAAGGAACAATTTTTCTTTTAAAAATCATCATTTGTATCAAAGATTGAAAGTCCATAAAAAAATTTTCAATTATCTAATAAACAACGCATTTGTTTATAACAATTTTTTAAACAATAACAGATAAAAATTTAAAAAAATTATTTTTATGCAGCTTCTAATAACATAAAAACGGATCATTAATAATATTTGAAAAAAAAAATTTTTCCAATGATTCATTCAAGTTTTTAATTTTGCAACAACGATAATTATTAATAAAAACCTGTAAAATAAACATTTTTTAATTTTTCCAACGGAGATCTATTGTGAAGCCTTTCAAGAATTGCTCCAAGAGAGGAAAAAAATCTCAAGTTTATAGTTTAACAATTATCACACTTGCAATGTTCATGTTCAAGCAGAAAAAATTATTAGTTAACAATTGGATAACTAATTGAAAAATTGTGATAAAAATTTTTTTAAAGCGGATTATTGTTCATTCATCTATCCAGTAAGCCCCTGAATTTTTTCATTTCTTAAATTTCATATTTAATATGTTAAAATAATTTTTATTAATTAAGTGTCCAAAGTAGACGTGACTTACGGAAGCCAGAATACCCGTTTTCGGCCGTATTTTCACCCCTCTGGAAAAATTATAAATATGAGTCCTACAGTTCCGGGAGTCGGGGTTTTTTTAGGAAATTTCCTCCTCTTTCCAAATCTTTTTTTTAATTTGAAAAATTTTTATTAATTTTCGAGATATTTGCAAAAAACGAAACCCCCTTTTTTTCAGTTAATTGTTAATAACTTTTGCAATTTTTGTTTGCGGAACTTCATTTTTTTCAAAAATCATCTAGATTCCATCCCGAATCGAATGACACCTCGATCATAATTTTCGGAGACTGCTGAAAAAAGTTGGCCAAAAAGGTAGACTATAAAACGAGATATACAAAAAGACTCACCAAATTCTACCATCATTTAAAGTTGCTTCTGGAGCAAACAAGAAATCTTCTCCGAGATGACTTTGATAGGAAGCATGTACAAGAACGAATCTTCCCGAAATGCATTTCCAGGAAGACGGTAAAGGTGCTAATATTCCCGGTATCTGGGAAGCTGGTCCATACATTCGTGGTCTTTCATTTGCGTTCGGAGAAGTTGCTCTAAAATCCATACCGTCAATTGTTGATTGATAAGAGCTACCGGTGGCTGAAAAGTAAGCACTACGTCTGGAATTCGCGCTGTACCAAGAACCAACACTTCCCCTACCACCTGAATTAATAAAATAGAGCTAGAAGGAGAGATTAAGGGATGAAAAATTTATTACCAGTTTTTGTTTCTAAATTAACTTCATTTGGAATATGTACATTGCTGCCTAAAGTACTGGAAAACCCGAGTTCGTAGTTATCTTCAACTACGGGAACTTCCGAAGGTAAGTACCATAATTTCCCACCGTAACTACGTAAACCTATTAATCTAGCCAGCGACCAAATCGTAAACCTAAAATAAATACACTGAAAAAAAATATTAATAAAAAAATATATCTCACCTTTGCCCACCTAAGATCCTCAATTTTTCACTTTCGATGTCGATGTCGGATAAAAGACCCCATCCGACAGATAAGAATGAAAATATAATTTGTGA
>CAJUYG010000971.1:24825-46057 GCA_910591675.1 Galerucella calmariensis | reverse complement strand
CAACTAAGAACGGCCGTCGGCCATATCTCAAGAGTGGATAGCACAGATTCGGGAAAAACACTTTCATAACAAAAGTGGCCTCGAGAAACGCCTGGAAATTATTTTCAACATTGTAGGTCCACCGCTAGAGGGCGTATTTGACAGTTAAAAATTTTAAATGCAGAATTTTTCAAAATTTACTCATTTAAGGAGCATATTAAATATTATAATAAGATTCCTCGACAAATTCCGCATATTTTTAATATTAAAAGTTTAAGTCTATCTCTTCAAATCAGGGGTGTTACGAAAAAAACGACTGTAATTCCGGTTCTGCTTGACCGATTTTAATAAACTTGATGTTGTTTGGAAGAGCTTTTGTTCTAAATATGATTTTTATTTTTGTTATGGATCAGATTGCTTCATATTTACAAATTTTCGATTGTTCAACAAAAGCTCTTTCAAACAACATCAAGATTATTAAAATCGGTCAAGCAGAGCCCGAATTACAGGCGTTTTTTCGTAACAAGGTTTCCACTCTCCCCTCCCCTTATTTGGAGAGATAGACTTAAACTTGTATTATCAAAAACATGCAGAATTTATCGAGGAATTTGATTATAATTTTTAATATACCTGTGCTATAATCCACTCCTGATATATGGCCGACGGCCGTTCTTAGTTGGCCACCCGCATCTTTATGTATAAAAGGAAAATAGTCACGCCTCCTCGCTTTTGTCAAGAATTATTGCGGAAATATTTTAAAATTGCGAAAGAAAACATGCTTTATCACCGATAATTGATGTCATTACTCACTGCTCTTGTCTAATTATCTACTAAATATGGTGTTTGCTAATAAATACTCTTTTAGAGGTTAAAATAGATAAAAACTGTAATTTTGTTGATAATAATATACTAATTATTGGGACTTACTGTTACTATACCAGTCCACTGAAACAAATTATTTGTTCTCATGAAATCTCTAGCATAATTAGCATGTTTCGTTAAGTACAAATCAAATGGAATCTCAGCTTCTTGTAACACGGGAAATACTTTTTGTTGAAATATATCTTTGGCCTTTCCAGCACCACTTTTGGGGTTACATATAACAAGTAGTTTTCTATTTTCTTTGATTTTATGACTAGTCGCGAACTCCATAATACTGGAATTTGGTACATTTTCTCCTTTGATTAATTTTTTAATTATTGTCCTCCACCTTTGAGCTTCTCTATTGTTATCTTCGAATTTATCGAAAGATCTAAACCTTAGAGTTATGATGGTTCTTTCTCTTTTTTTATTAGAAGATTTGGTATTTTGAAATAGATAGGCGTAAATGTAAAGGTAGGCACTGGTATCGTTTATATCCAGATCTCCGGAAGTTTCTTCGACAACTTCTAAACTTTGCGATCTTGATATACGACAAACGCACTTTTTTGATTGTTTTTTACTACGTAGACACCGGCAGCCTACGACATCTTTAATTGGAATCACTTGCTCTTTGCGATTCTCTTCACTTTCCTTTATTAAATGCAAACCTTCTCTCGTCAAGCGAACTTTAAACACACAATGTTTCTTGGTTATTACATAAAACGTTTCTTCTAATAGAATTTGATTTAAATTTTGATCATCTTTATTCACCTCCATCATTTGATATAATCTTGTAGCTTATTTGTTATCAATTTCAAAATTATAATTGCATGACCCGTTTTCACTTGTTACTTTTACTTTTAATAGTAGACCGTTTCTGAATAAAGAAAAAGGTCATTTTGTTGTTTTTGCAAGTAAGCTGACGTTCATAACCTTATTTTTTTTATTTGCATGGTTTCTTTTTTCTTTTATTTTCTTTAAATACTTGCAACAGCTGTTATATTTACCTATCACTAACAAACAACAATACAATAACAACTATTTAAATTATTATTTATTATTCAGCAAAAGTTGGAATCAGGTATTTGACACATATTTGACAGTAAATTATAACTGTTCCTTGAGATAATAGAGATGGAAAATCAAGAATCAATAAATATTGGTTGTATAATGGAAACGTCAAAAGCAAGATACACAAAATAATAATAGAAGAGATTAGTCTTGAATTCAATTTTTCACTACCTAAAACAATGAAATAAATAACCCCATTTTGTTTGGACAATTAAATAGTTCACACAAGATGTCGCTGACAGTGGCTGAATAAAAGTCTTGTCAGAGGCCATATTTTCAATTAGTTGAAAATAGAAGAAGCAGAAGTTTTATGGGTAAGGTAAAAATGGCGGATTTTAAAACCCAAGATTTTCCTGAAGAAATAATGTCTAAAAAAACGGAAAACGAAAGTAAACCAAATATACAAGATGAAGACAGTGAAAGTGCTGACGAGCAGCCACTTGATATTGGTGAACATTATTTAGTACGGCGATCTGATGATACCTGGCGTAAGTTTGTTTGCATATAATATAACCATTTTTAAGTAACAATTTCCAATTTCTAGATCCCGCTGAAATCATTCAGTCTCGATACAATGATCTAGAAAGGCAATACGAATATTATGTTCACTATGAAGGCTACAATAGAAGACTGGATGAGTGGGTACCCAGAGGGAGAATAATGTCATCAAGATTTAACATGACTGAATGTGGTCAAAAAGGAATGTTGGATATGAAAGTTTGGAAAGATAGACCAGTTATTACAGATTTACTATCAGATAATACTGACCGTAAAATTACAAGAAATCAAAAAAGGCGACATGATGAAATTAATCACATTCAAAAAACGTAAGAAAGTAAATCGTGGAAAAAACAATGCTAGTTTTAATTTTATAGATATGCTGAAATGGATCCCACAACAGCGGCTTTAGAAAAAGAACATGAACAAATAACAAAAGTTAAATATATAGACAAAATACAAATAGGAAGATTTGAAATTGACACTTGGTATTTTAGTCCGTTTCCCGAAGATTATGGCAGGCAAAGTAAATTATGGATATGTGAATATTGTTTAAAATACATGAGGTTAGAAAAAAGTTATAGGTACCACATGGTAAGTGCTTAATAATAATAATAATAATAAACGTCATTTATTGGTACAACCAAATGGCCATTGACCAAGGTCCTTCAGCCAGTATTATTTACATTGTTTATTATAATATACTTAATAGTAATAAAATTAATATTTTGTGCTATAAAAATAATTAATTAGAAAATAAAAAAAGATAAAAAAGTTAAAAGTTATTGCCAGAATTTTCACTATCCTTCAGTGACTATTTACCACTTCCAAAACTGTCTTATTAGGATATTTTTGTTTCAACTGTTGTGTGTGATCTTGTTCAATGCATAGTTTGTCCATTATTTCTTTATTATGCGTTCACTTAGAGAATGTTTGGGACAAAGTTGTCATTCTATCCTTCAGTGGCTGTACCTTTGTGGTTTTGTATAGAAGTTTGTTTGGTGGATTGCTTAGAGGGTTCAATGGATGTCTTATATTTGTGATGGCTCTTAAAGTTGTTGTCTCTGCTGTCTGTAATGTTTTCCATACGGGTCTCCTTGATGTTTGGTATACTATATGGCCATACTCGAGTATCAGTCTACAGATACTTTTGTATATATGTGCTGTAGTTTTCTTACTTATGCCCATGTTTTGGTATGTTATGCTTTGAAAGTGTTTTCTTTGGCTAATACATTTTTTCTTTGCTATCTCCACGTTTTTATTAAAGTTAAGTTTATTGTCGATAGTCATACCAAGGTACTTTACAGTTGATGTGCATGGAATTATGTTATTGTTAATATAAATAGATGGTGTTTTGGGTGTTGGTGTATGATTGAAGATTATTAATTGCGATTTCAAAGGGTTGGGCTTCATTCTCCACCTGTTGAACCATTTCTCCGTTCTGTTCATTAATGTTTGCAGTTCCTTCATTGTTTCTTTGATGCTGTTATTATGACTAATTAAAGCGGTGTCATCTGCATACTGCAATATGTATTTTTGTGTAAGTGCTTATTTATTTATATATTTGAATATTTTAATAATTTCTCACTATTTTAGAGTGAATGTACTCAACGACAACCTGTTGGTAAAGAAATATATAGAAAAGGAACATTATCTGTCTACGAAGTAGATGGTAAAGACCACAAAGTATACTGCCAGAACCTATGTTTATTAGCAAAACTATTCTTAGACCACAAAACATTGTATTTTGACGTTGAACCTTTTCTGTTTTATATTTTATGCGAAGTTGATAAGCAGGGAGCACATATTGTAGGATATTTTTCAAAAGTAACTTAAACTATTAAAACTAAACATTTTTTTGCTCTCAATTGTTATTTTTAGGAAAAAGAATCTCCAGATGGTAATAACGTAGCTTGCATACTCACCCTTCCACCTTACCAACGACAAGGTTACGGCAAACTTCTAATAGCTTTCAGTTACGAACTATCAAGACTAGAAGGTACTGTGGGTAGTCCGGAACAACCGTTAAGTGATTTGGGAAAGTTGAGCTATAGAAGTTACTGGAGTTGGGTGTTGTTGGAAATTTTACGAGACTTTAGAGGAACGTTGTCTATCAAAGATCTCAGCCAAATGACCAGCATTAGTCAAACTGATATAATATCGACGTTACAAAGTATGAATATGGTGAAATATTGGAAAGGCCAGCACGTTATTTGTGTAACTCCTAAATTAGTGGACGAACATATAAAATCCAGCCAGTATAAGAGACCGAGGTTGTGTGTGGATAGTAGTGCGCTTAGATGGACTCCCAGAAGGCATGTGAATAATAAAATCGGGAAGAAATAAAGGGATTTGAGTTGTGTTGCAGTATTAAGAATTTTTTGTAATAAACATCCAAAGATTTATTTTGAGTTTTAATGGAGAAATTTTTATTGAGTGAACAATGGGGGTGGGCAAAGTAATCGATTAATCGAAAAATAATTGGGTGATCGATTAATCGATATATATTTTTAAAAATAATCGAACAATCTAATATGATCGATTAATGGAACAATCTAAAATAATAGAAAATATCGGATATTTGGAAAAAATCGGTGGATCGAAAAATAATTGGGTGATCGATTAATCGATATATATTTTTAAAAATAATCGAACAATATAATATGATCGATTAATCGAAAATATCGAATGTTTGGAAAAATTCGGTGGATCGAAAATAATCGAATATCAAAAATAATCGATTAATCTAAAATATCGAATATTTGGAAAAAAAATCGGTGGATCGAAAATAATCGAACAATCCAAGATGATCGAACAATCTAAAATAATCGAACAATCCAAGATAATCGAATATCTAAAATAATCGAAAATATCGAATATTTGGAAAAAATCGGTGGATCGAAAAAAAATCGAACATTCCAAGATAATCGATTAATCGAACAATCTAAAATAATCCAATAATCGAAAATATCGATTGTGGAAAAAATCGGTGGATCGAAAATAATCGAACAATCCAAGATGATCGATTAATCGAACAATCTAAAATAATCGAAGTATTTTTGTAGCATTGAAGAAATAGAAATTTACAAACGTATTCAGAAAACCTCGATTGATGTAGTTTAATCAATTTACTAATTTTTAAGGTGAATAAATAATAAAGTTTTGCATCAAATAATAACACTAAGGATCTTTTTTTTTCGTACATTTGAATGGTGCAATTGATTTTTAAGAATTATTTGGAAATTCAAACAAATTATTAACAATCGATATAAAAAGATGGTTGCAGTATTTAATTTTTCCAATTTTTGAACATCTAAATAGGGACTATTATTTCACAAGAAAGTATAACTCAAGACGAAAAAATGGCGACATGAATGAAGTCTCTACGGCAATTTTCCAAAGAAGAATTTTAATTTGATAAATTAACTCCAATGTTAAAATATGTCATATACCTGGAAATGTCATTGTCACTTTGACATCGATAAAAAAAAGATGCATTATTTTTTATCGCGATAAAAACTCCTCTTCCTCAATATCTAGTAAGCGAACGTCACTTTTACACAATGACAATGAGTCGCAAGTTTGGTTAATAATAGTATATTACGTAACGTGTGTGGTAAGGAGCATTTTATTCCGTGAGTGCGTAAAATGCTTTACAACACGAGTTACGTACTATACTTTACCTACGACCTACTTGTACTTGTATCTTTTATAAGAAGCATAAGAAATAACAGTTACATAATTAGAGGTGCTTGGTAAACTCCATCTCTATTACCAATGAAAGAAGCAAATTAAAGAACTAACGTTTAATCATTATTAATATATTGTTGATAATCGAAAGTCCATTTTATATTTATAATTAATACAATATACTTAGCCCTTTGGGCTTTTCATAGTTAAACATGGCCGTATTGAATGTATTCAAATAGTAAATTTTGAATAAAATGGTGACGTCTATTGACAGTTGCTAAGATGTTGCTAGGGAAGCCGTGCGATTTACTTTACAGCTGTGCGTTTTTTTTACAGTGCGTAATAGACGTCATTACATTGATACCGACTGTGTGTTATTGACTGATTACAGGGGGGGTCGTAGGTAAAGATAATTATTGTTGTTGTCCATCCATATATTCTGTCGTTAATTTATCTTGTCAAAAAACACTCGAGCTTTTCTTTTATCAGATAAATTTCTCTTTAAATCAAAGTTTTGCCAATCACTAAATTTGTTCGAAAACAAGATTATCTCGGAAGTCTCTTGATATTTTTATGTGAAAAAATTTGTGGACTTTTCGGACACAAAAAGGTATACTCCAACCAAGTTTCGTCAAAATAAAATTATTATTGTGTAAATAAAAAATGACAAAAGCGGTTTTTCGCATTTTTCTCGGAGATTTTGAGGTTGTATGAAAAAATCAGTTGTAGACCTTTTTATGATCTACCACATTTCTGTTGTACACTTTTCTCTCAGACGTGAACTTTCGCCGGAAATCGCAATAATCCAAAATTCCACCCCTTTTCACCCCCCAAATATATCTGGAAACATCCCTGCTCACGCATTAATTTTTTTCACATTCATTATACACCTCTCCACCATTTCCAACTGTTAACAATTTTTATTTTTTTGATTCAAAGTAAGCTAATTCGACTAGTGAATTTTTAGTTTTGATAAAAAGGAATTTAAAAAAACATTCATATTTATAACAGAACCCATAAAATTTGAAATTTTTTGACAAAATTTCCAAAGAAACAAAAAAATTTATTACATAAAATGTATTTCAACTTTAAAATCATAATACAGACATAAATAAATCATATTACTTTCTGTAAACTTCTTTCTTAATGCGGATGTCCATGAGGAGGTCCTTGACGTGGTGGTTCCTGATGGTTAGGTCCGTGGGAATCGTGTGGTGGTCCGTGGTGCTCCTTTGGAGGTGCATGGGGGTCGTGAGGAGGTCCATGTTGATCTTTAGTAGGTCCTTTGTGATCTTGTGGAGGTCCTTGATGATCTGGACGATGACTCATTGTTATATATAATAATACTTTTAAACAACCAAATATATAAATCAATTCTATAAAAATAAAATGTCTGTAAGGCTTTATATAATAGTGGCTGTAATCTTATCTATTGGTTGAAGCTTAACACAGAATTTATATTAATTGTTGTTTACTTTGTGAGGCACTCCCTTGTTCTTTCGATTGAATTATACCAGATTTGTCACAAATTTAGCTTGGATTTATTTTTTTCAACATCAAATTGTAGTATTTAGGCCTATATTGCGCTGTGGTTAGGTATCGCTAAATAATTTCATAGTTAAGTCTCCGCATTGCTTTTATAGCAGGGTTTGAAGATATAAGGACACACAGTATAACAATTTTGAGGTGAAATTGTCATAAATTTACTTGATTTTGATTGTTTTCTTGGTGTATTTTCCAATTCTAAGGTGCAATATAGTTTTTTCCAATGATAAGTACGCAAGGGTAGCGAGCAGCCATATCTCATAAGATATTGGTCGTATAGATTTAGAAAAAAAAATTCATGTTAAAAATCGCCAAGAGAAATTGCTGGAAATTATTTTCGAGTTTGTCAAACGTCCGCTAGAGGGCGTAACAACGAACACTGAGTAGAAAAATGTCTCTTTTAAAATATGTAGAAATGAATATACCATTACATTTGTTTTTTTTTTGAAAAAATCTCAAAAATTTGCTACCATTTCATTTAACGCCATCTAGCGGCGAAGACGAAAGTCAAAAAGTCAAAACCAAGTAAACGTTTTGTAATGTAAATTATGCTCTTTCATATGAGCCCAAATTTGTTAAAATCGGTCAAGCGAAACGGGAGTAATCTTGGTTTGTTCAAAAAAACATTTGAACTTCCCCCACCGCTTTATATTGATAGATAGAACAGAACATTTTAGTCAAAAATTCTAGGTGAATATTCAGTAAATATGAAAATGATATCATCGATATACTTTCATTAGGCTCTAGTTCTAGGCCTCTAGTGGACGTTTGACAAACTCGAAAATAATTTCCAGCAATTTCTTCATACGACCAATATCTCATGAGATATGGCCGCTCGCTACCCTTAACTGATCACCCTGTACTAGATCAAAATATATTTCCCATGACACATATTATGAGTCACACTGTATGTAGTTTAATGTAAAGGCGGTGTTTCTTTTATTGATTTTGTTTTATCTTATCCATTATTTGCAATATTTTACACGTTATGTAATAAGTGGTTATTAGAAACACTAAATTTTTATTGATATATTAACAAAGATTATAAAATGATTTCATAATATCTGAAAATGCTTTTTCAAGGAAATGAAATTTTACATTTTTTCGTTGGACGCCATCAACTTTTCATCGTTTAGACGTCTATTCTATTTTCAGCAAAAGGGGGGAAAGTGGATGTTTAAATTTAGTAAAGAATAGTTTTTTTTTTAATATAATACCACGAGAGTGAAAATTTTGTCGGCAGAATTGCACAAATCGCACAAATTGTTGTTAGCATTATTTCTTACCAGCCACTTACTGCCAGATAAAGCTTTTGATCCTCCTTGTGTCGTTTTGGAAAAGATTGGATTATACTCTACACTGCCAGTAAAACTACCTTTATTATCATATTCTTTTTGAAAGTAATTAATATCACAATTGGCAGCTTCATTTCCACCTTACAAAATTTTTAATTGAGTGGTATTCGACATGACTATTTCACGAGAGAAAAACAAAAAAATCATATGTTTAAACGTTTTATTTATTGCAAACTTCAATTATACAAAGCCAAAAAAATAATAACATTATAAAAAAGAAATTACTTATTTATGTAAAAAGTACGTACAATTATTATAATTGTACGTTGTAGCATTATTTTGGGGATTGTTTTGCATCATAACCTGTGATGAATTTAAGTTAGAAACTGAGGATTCCTTTTCTTTATTTTTATTTTCTCGAAGGTTCTCTAAAGGTGGAAATGGTGTTCTTCATTTAATTGTAAATATGGTTTCAAAGAATAGGAAGAAGAATGTCCTGTAAGCTTAATTACTTCTTGTTACACCAACTCCTTCTTTTGCTAATGTAGAAGCTCTATGTGAATGATTGGTTATTTTAATTTTGTTTGTGTCTATTCCAATTGATTCTGCCGATATTTTCGTCCACTTTGAAATTGTATTAATTTTGTTTTGTCTTCCGCGGTATACTTAGCATAATTGTACTCTCTATTTCATTTATTGAATTATTTCCAAATCTTGTATTATTCATGTTAATAATACTTGTTTAAGTGATAGAATTTTATACACATAGATTTGATATATTAAACGTCAAAATATTGCACATTGAATGATCTAATAATGAAACTCAAAATTCTGAACACCCTGTAAAGAGATATTTGGTACTCAATCGTGGAATACATTCAACGAATGTCCAATTATTAAGATGGAAGAGAATTTGTTATATCAATGAGTTATTAATTTTTTTCGAAATGTTCACATTTTTAAAAAAATCAGTATAACTCGGAACCCTCTGTATTTAGGTAAAGGGAACCATTATGAAGAAGTATTATATTTCTCAGTTGCAATCAGAAAATGCAATAAAATATAGAGTGTTGCATAAGAAAAAATATAACTTTGATACGCCACACTTTGTTGGAACACCCTGTAAATTTCAAAATATTTCCAAATTATAGTTTAAGTTGTAGTAAAATTTGTGGTATGAAAAGATTTCCCAAAAAATTTATATTTTCTTAGATATTTGTCCGCTCCCGGACTTTTGTATAAATTTTCAAAACTGTTGACAATTACCCAACAGTTTTTCACAAAGTAGTAAATGAAAAATATTCTTTTCTTCAAAACTGTTTATTTATATTCCAAAAAAAATTTAACAAATTAAAAAAAAAAGTTATTTAACGTGGAGGTCCATGATGCGGTGGTCCATGATGTGGTGGGTCGTGGGGAGGTCCGTGATGTGGAGGTCCATGAGGGTCGTGGGGTGGTCCATGATGTGGAGGTCCTCCGTGCGGCGGTCCGAAGGGATCGTGTGGAGGTCCTCCGTGTGGTGGTCCTTGATGGGGAGGTCCTCCGTGAGGTGGTCCATGTGGATCGTGCGGGGGGCCGTGATGGGGTGGATGATGACTCATTTTTCTATTAAATTTTTAAACACTGAAGAATAATAAAAATAGTAGTCGACAAGCGGTTTCGAGAACTACGTGTTAAATCGAAATATGATCGAGGTTTTATATTACCCCTTATCTTATCTTTATAGGTGGGAATATATTGTTTACTGTCATACTTGGAATTGATGATTCCATTTTATTTATTCGAAAAAACTAATCTCTTCTATATATAGGTACCTAGTTTCTCACAAAAGTCTCTGATAATAGGTAAGTAGAACTTATTTTGGAATCCTTTTTTAGAAGTCCATTAAAAAGACAAAAAAAAACATACATGAAATATATTTTAATAGTTTTCTGCAAAATTGTTGCTTGACAAAATTCAATGTCCATTGGGGTCTATACAGGGTGTAACAAAAAGGCAGGTCATAAATCATACCACATATTCTGGGGCTAAAAATAACTCGATCCAACCCAAGTTACCCTAGGACAAATGTGCATGCGAAAAAAGTTACAAACTCGTTAGTAAAACGGTGCCGACTGTGTATTCAAGAAAATGGGGGCCATTTCGAACATCTAATAAAAACTACACGTTTGTAAATAAATAAGATTCAATCAAAAACTTGGGACCCTCGAAAAACTTGAAAATTCATTGACTTTAATTTTTGTTACACGAAATTTTTGAAGCATAATGAAAAATAGGCCGTATCTCGATAAAAACTGATAATTGAAAAAAGTACTAGGTGGCAAAAAAGTTTCAAAAATAATGTGTTTGAATAATGGTGCCACAATAATAAGCATTAAACTGTAACGTACACAAAAAATTTGGGGGGTTTAGGGGATCTCAACTCCCATACATTTTTAACGGGTGCAATAATTCCTTAATTTGTTTTTCAAGATGCTCTAATCATAAGAAAGCCACTTGTAAACTTTTATTATAATATGTCGAACAACTGACGAAATATTTGAAAAAATCAATTTTCATTTGGTAACTTCGGGTTGTAACTTTTTTCGCATGCACATTTTTACTGGGTAACTTGGGTTGGATCGAGTTATTTTTAGCCCCAGAATATGTGGTATGATTTATGACCTGCCTTTTTGTTACACCCTATTTAAAAAAATAAAGAAATTTGATATTTTTATGAAGTTAAACTTTGAACACTTTTTATACACACCCTGTATAAAATGAAAAATTTTTCAACATGGATTCAAATACGTCTGACCTTGCTAAAAGCAACCGAAGAGAAACCATTTTCATATCTTCAAGGGTATCCTCTTAAAAAAATAATTTATAAGGGCCTACAACCGTCAAATTTTTTCCAAAAAAATTAATAACTCAAAAAATATGCATTTTTAGAAAAAAGTTTTCAGACAAAAGTACACCAAAATTTTACGTAGATTTTAAAAATGTATTAATATACAGGTTGTTCCATTCAAAATAACAAAGTTACAGTCGACTTCCGGTGGAACCGGAAGTCTGCCATTTTTGAAAATATTTTAGTATCGTATCCGAAAACCCAAACGTAGAAATTTTCATGATTTTACTACAAGTATTTTGCCATATACAGATAGTTTTAACTCGTCGTGGGACACCCTGTATAGTTGTTTCTTCTTAGTTTTTGAAAAATATTTCTCAAAATTTTTTAAAGCCCTATTATAATATATTTATTCTTCGATATCTATGTCAACAATTATTGAGAGTAAGAGCAATTTCCTAACTGTGATTTATCTATTTTTTCTGTAGGCTTGCTCTTGTGGTATTTTTTTTTGTTGCACACATTAAAGTAAATCTTATTATTTTATTGATTTATTATTATTGACAGTGAAATAAGTTTTTCTTCTTAATAATAATTGTGAGATAAGATAGATGCGGATCTTTGGAATAATACATTTTACAAAAATGATGGATTGCACTGGATTACATTAAGTTTTTAAACAAATAGTGATAAAGATAAATAATTCAAAGTAAAAAAAATGACGAATTTACTTTTGAGACATTTCAATATAAGAAAGCTGGAAATTTTTATTTCACTGCAACCTTTTCAGATCCATTGTGGTCCTCTGTATCTAGAATCTAGATTACATTACAATTTTAGTGAATTTTCTTATTGTTTCATAGTCACTCCAGCTCTTTCTGTAAACAGTGTTTTTCCTATAATCCTTTTGAGTCACATCCTTATCGAAAAAAAAAATACTACACCAATAAATATTTGGTATTACTCTAGATAAGATACCAGAGTAATAAATAAAAAGTATATAGATGTATACAAACAGTATTTTCCATATCTTTTAATATACGCATCAGTTTAGGTAAGTCCCTTCATATATTTTCTATATTTTCAATTATTTTTCTCACTTATATTGTCTCTAGAATATTAAAAATGCATCACGGACACGGCGGACCTCCTGGTCATCACCATCACCCTCCTCCTCGCCGAGGTATTGTTGGAGAAATTTTACACGATATTTTCCGTCCTCATCATCATCACCATGGACCACCTCCACCTCCTTGTCCAAACTATGGTCCTCCATCTCACGGACCTCCACCATATGGCCCCCCACCTCCAGCATGGTATGGACCACCACCTCCTTGTGGACATGGTGGTTACTCACATGGGTGTCAGCATTGTCACCATCATCGGCATTAGATTTTTTTAATATTTATGAATGTTTTGAATTTATTTGGGCTTTTGTAGGTACATGTTTAAGTATATATATTTTTTAAAGGACATTCCCAGTTGTTTTTCTTTAACACGTTCCTCACGCTACAGAATACACCAACTGGTGTATTCTGTGGTCACGTTCTGAGTTCACAGAACAATAATTCAGCATAAAACGCAAATTTCTACGTGCTCACTATATAACAGCTACTTTGAAATCACAGTGAATGAAAGCTGCTACTGCTCGATCAATTTGGAAAGATAGAGATAGCATCCTCGACTGTACAAATGGTACTAGCGAATTCAGTTCAGATGTCGAATGACCCAAATAATGCCCCAATAACACCGGTCACGGGTTGAAAAGTGTACGTGATTCTTAGTTAGCAGTGATTAATTCACCGTATGTAAAATATCGCCCAACTCTAATAACAGTTCTGTGCCACAGAATCACAGATAGTCTACAGTTGAAAGCTGTCATTTTGTGTTTTAAATAAAATAGTTAAAAAAAATAAACGTAGTTTTATATATTATATTATTAATTGTTATTAAAAACGAGTTCATATATTGTTTGCTTCTGTTAATATTAAATTGGAGGATGCGATTCCGACCAGTTTTCTCAGGTTATGGGAATCATGGAACAACGACAGATGAAAAGTTGTGCCATAACAGAATGTTGTACGACCAAGTTTTGTAGGATATGTCTAAAATCTGATGCATTAGAATCTTGGGATAGTGTTGAATATCTCAAGGAATTATTTGAACAAATTACAGAATTAAGAGTAAGTATAAATTTATTAACCTGTAAACAATAAGTAAACTTTTATTTCTTTAGGTTGATGTTGATAATGATTCTCAGAAGAATGTATGTATCAAGTGCATAAAAAAACTAGATGATATCTCATTGTTTATAGATATTTCTAAATATAATGATATAACCATAAAAAACAATCCATCTTTGAATAAAACCGTTTTAAACAGTGCAAATATGTGTAATATCGTAAGTAACCTATTTTTTTATGTTTACTTATTAAAAACAAAGGTTCTTTATTATTAGGATGAAATGTGTGACATAAATAGATGCAGTGAAGATAACCGAACTTTTAATGAATACTACAAAACCCTGGCATTACAGCAAATTTATAAACATGAAGTTCAAGAACATCATTTTACTGAGATGAAAACCAGATTTCAGCTGGAACAAGAAAGCTACAACAGACCTACATTCACAATGCATCATTTTCCAAATACAGGTACTTTACATAAAAATATAGATATTTCAGGTAAATTCTACGATTCAAGTGAAAGTTTGACATACAATCCACCAACAGTTACTAACGATGTTGATATTAGACAAAAAGTACCAAAAAAACATACAAAAACTCGAAGCCAAATGAAATCGAAAACACCAGATCATTTAAGACCTTTTGAGTGTCTTTTTTGTAAGAAACGGTTTACCCAAAAAGGAAACATGCAGACTCATCTAAGGCTTCATACTGGAGAAAAACCATTTCAGTGCTTGCTGTGTCCCGAGAAGTTCCCCCAGCTGAGTAATTTAAATAAACACATCCAAAATCACACGAGCGATGTCGCAAAGTGCGCTGTTTGTTTCACAGTATTCAATTCAAAAGACGAACTCAAGGAACATAGGAAAACTCATAAAGCGGATAAACAGTATTTGTGTTTTTTTTGTTCGAAAAAATTCAGTTATCGGTGGAGTTTGGATGCTCACATGCAACTGCACCACAAGGATCAATCTGCGAAAACAGTTCCTGTCGAAAAAAATACTCATAAGTGTGAAGTTTGTTGTTTGGGATTTGATTCGAAAACCGATTTGACAAGTCACGAACAAAATCATGCTAATAATCAACATTTTTGTGCGAAATGTTGCAAGACTTTTAGGTGTTTAGGTCATCTTAATAATCATCTTAAAAAATGTGAAAAATGATTGTTTTTTTTATATAAATACAAATTTTTGAGTTAAGTTAAGTATAATAGGTGGCAAATGTTTATATAGGTATTTTATTTGTACGTTTTTTTTATTTTCTTTTAAATAAATATGAAATGAATAAAAAGTATGGTAGTTTTATTTTTTACTTTGAATTGCAGAGGTAAGTGGTTCAAAAATATCTTCAATACAGGGTGTCCCACTATAAAGTAATACATTTTGACGGCTTATTAATCGAGAATGGAAATAGATATCGACGTTCAGTTTTCGCTAAACTTCTTATATTTCCTTCAAATGTTTATTGACATAGTTGCCAAATGTATACTTTTTCCCGAAAGCGCCGAAAAAAGAAAATGACCATTTTTGAAATGAAATTATCGGTTTATTTTAAATACAACACCCTATATTTTTTAATACCATCTGAAAGTCCCTTTCTTCCCCTTTCCAAAAATGTATATATTATCGGCATATAATCAAGCTTTTAGGGAAATATTTAATTTTTTATGAAACCATGTCAATAACTTCCAAACGTAAATTATCACATTTTAACAGAGGGACACTCTGTATTGTAATGTCATCTAATGGGTTGAAAATATAAACTTTCCGATTTCAAAGTGGGGTTATCCTTTAGTTTGAAATACAGGCTTTGAGTCAAAAAATCGCAGAGCCCATAATAGAAATTTCGGATACACACTCGTAATTACCAAATCTTGTATACGAGGGGATGCGATAGTTAGAGGTAAAACAATTTAAGAAAATGGAAAGTTTTTATAGGCATTTTCATAATCTACTGGGTATAATAATTGGTATATTTCTAGACAAAAGTGTGAAAAAAACAATTAAGTTTTTGGAAATTTGAAAATGAGGTTATTTTATAGTCAAAAAAGCATAGAGCCCATAATAATGGAGATTTCGAGCTGAAGTTTTGGATACGCTCTTTGTAATAACAAACACAGTTCCACTATCTACAGGACAAAAAATGTGGCTGCAGTTAGATGGTGCGTCTGTTGATTACAGTATAATTGTCCGGCGTTACCTGAACAATATTTTTCCACAAAAATGGATTGGGCGAGGGGGTCCTTATCTTTGGCCGCCAAGCTTCCCATGCTTGACGCCATTAGACTATTTTCTTTGGGGTTACATAAAAAGTATTGTCTACAATACAAAGCCAACCACTCCTGAGAACATGAAGGATAGGATAAGGACTAGAAGGATAGCGTTTCAAACAGTAACACCAGAAATGTTAAAGAAAGTGAGCAATAATTTTTTTTTAAAGGTTCAAATTTGTATCCAACAAGATGGGCGTCACTTTGAACACCCTCTTTGAATTTTTTGTACCTAGTTATTTTTTTATAATTTTGAAGCTTATTGTATATGTATGCCCAAAAATAGTGTACTTATCCTTAATAAAATTCTGATTCAAGAGACCTTTAATTTATCAATAATAAATCATACAACAAAGCACTTACTGTCAAAATAACAAATTTTAAATTTTTAAAAACTTTGCATCGGCGTATCATGTCATAGGTAACTAGATGTCAGCAAATAATTGAATATTAAAAAAACAAATTTAAAATTTCTCGAGAACGTTCAGAGTTAGATATAGGCAACCCTAATACCAACTGAAAGGTAATAAATTCCCACGTTCAACAGACCCAACAGATACAGGGTGTTCCATTTAAATTAAGCCAGAAATTTATGTATTAAATGGTTAGTGTTATACTGTCATATTAAAAACACCCTGTATATGATGGCATACCAGTAAATATTGGAAACGGAATGTTAAAAGCTTCTAGTGAGATGGTGTAAAGCAAATGTGGTTATTCGTTTTTATTTTGAAGTTATTGTATTTTTTCGGAGGGTCTACAAATTATGAAAAATCGATTTATCCTGGAACCTGAACTAGATAGGTATAGGGAAATGTTAATGAACTTACATTATTTTTAATAGTACAATTCAAAAATGTGATAAAATACAGGGTGTTCCATTTAAAGGAACCTAACTTTGATACGGCACGATTTTTTGGAGCACCCTGTACATTCCAAAATATTTTCAAATTATAGTCCTAAGTGATCTACATAATTCTACGTCTTATTTTTTCTAATTATATTTGCCGTTAACACGCCAGAGAATAGTTCGTTCATAGTGCCCCACCCTGTATATACATACGTTTTAGCTCAGTGAAAAATTTTATACATTGTATAGAGTTTGTTTTTATAAAAAAAACAACATAAATATAGTATAAAATATAATTTAAAAATATAAATTCAACTATTAAATTTGAGTCTTAAAAATAGGAACATCAGAAAATTCAACACTTTCCCCGGGATTGTAATGCTCGAAAATAACCACATCGTTTAAACCACGCTTTAAAAACGGTCCTGGCAAATAAAGCGTTTGTTGAGGCCCGATCCTGGAATATCTCCCCAATACAAAACCGTTGATAATAACAATTCCTTTACACCATTTCCTCATATCCAAATACGTATCCGACGTAGAGTTACCGTGGAAACTAGCTTTGTACAAAGCCGGACCGACAGACCAAGTTTTAGTTGGTCGATGCCAGCCGGTTAAATCACGATTCCAAGATTTTTTAAATTCCAACGGGAATACTTCCCAATTCGAAATTTTTCGGTTGTTCAAATAAACGCTATCCTGCCAAAGTCCTTTGTACTGCTTGAATTGCTCTATCGATCCGAAATTATTTCTTCCCCAGTTCTCCACTACCAAATCCAGCACGGCGTTTTGATAATTGTTCGGTCCTAAAGTGAGGTTAGAATTTTTTTGTCTCCAGAAACCGAAACCGTCCAAATCGCTTATTTTATTCAAAGGTTTCGAAATTAAATTTCCGTTTATCAAAACCACCACAGTATCACATACTCTTCCCCCAATTCTAAGCAAAGAATTCGCCGGTATATCCAACAACTTCTTCCGATAAACAATATAACCGAAACTTTGTCCCGAGTTGTTATTTATAGGAAGAAATTCCATCGGGATAACGTCTTGTACCGTAAAACCTTGTTGTTTATCCAAAATTTCGCTAAGAAGTAGCTGACCTTGAATAGGAGAAGGGTTGTAGGCTATTTTTAACGTTTCGTGTGGTGTTTGCGGTGTTCTGTGAAAAGAAAAATCAATTTATATAAAAAAATAAATAGACACATAAAGCAGTTCTTCAAATAGATCACTTATCCTTTTTGTGTCTTTTGGAAGCCGTTCTGTTGCTGGAAACACTACAGCCTATTGGCTAATTGTACTCTACTCCCACATCTAGTCCACTCATCCAGTTATCCCCGTACCTTCGAGTACGGTCCATTGGATGTGTGCCATATACTTCAGGTGGCACATTTGCTTCTCCGAAGATTGTTTGTCTCCTCGAGTCCAGTGCCTCACAGTCAGTAGGTTTTACTGTGTACCTGCCTTGGAGTTTTTCTCCATTAAAGTCTATGTTGGCTTTGTACCCATTTTTGTATTTTCCCTCGGACTACCTTCTTTGTGGTCCCAAGAGCTGGTTCTGGTCCAATGCTGAACCTCTTCTCACGAGTTTATCAGCTTGTTCATTTCCAGAAATACCGTTATGTCCCGGCACCCACATTAGTCTTACTTTAATGTGGCTGCTAGTTCATTTAGTTCTTTTTGGCATTCTTCTGCCAGTCTGGATGTTACCTTGCGGCTGTTTAAAGCTGCAAGGGCTGCAAAGCAATACGTTCGTTTGGTACGTGTGACGGATTGATACGTTTCACGTAACGTAACGCGACGCTTCTGCACATGCGCAATGCGATACGGATACGTATAAGTGGGGAATTTTAGAACTGCTTTATGTCCCTAATGACAAATGACAGTTTTACCTTGTCGCGATCTTATTATACTGCTTCAAAAGTTGTTTAACTATAACATACTTCACGGTGTAATCTCCACTTTCGGTTAACAGTGCGTCATAGTCGTAGCTGGTGGTGTCTGGTTGGTAACCGGAATTGTCTGTGAGTGCGTTCGCTAAATTGGCACCGTTCATGAATCCGAAATCCGTTCCGCCGTGGAACATGTACATGTTGACAGAAGCGGGGTATTTTAAAATTTCTTCGGTTATATTTTTGAAATTTTCTTCGCTGGTTTTATGATGTATTTCCGACCAATGATCGAACCACCCCACCCAGAATTCCATCGACATTACTGGACGGTTAGGTTGGAGTTGTTTTAATTTGTCGAACTCGTATACAGGGTTACCACCGAAATTTGATGTTTGCAGAAAATATTCTAGAAAAAAATAGTATATTATACAGTGAAGACTATAATTATTAACCGAGCACCAAGATTTCAAGCAGCAAATATGTTAAAGACAATCTCCTGGGTGTACAAAATTATGTTGCACAAGTTTTTGTTGAACTACTATCCCTAAATTCTTAAAATATTTGAATTTGTCCATTATCAACTTATAGGTTAATAATAGAAAGAATTATTAACCACTAATAGAGAAATTTAACTCCTTAGTTGGAAAAGTAGTAGTGGAAAAAACACTTGTATATTAACCCTCTGCCACTGGCAGACACATTGGAACAAGAAACATACCTGGTATAGTACCCCTATCAGCATGAGAAGAAGTACCATCAGCCGTTACCAACAATTCCACAATATTATTTTTTATAAACAGTTTTCGTAGTTCTGCTAAATAGATTTTATCAGGCACAAATTTTCCAGTACGCTCGGTACTGCCGTATTCATTTTCAACTTGAAACGCGACTATTGGACCTCCTTTAGTGAATTGAAGTAAGGCTAGTATCGGCAAAAGTATATTAAAATATCTAAAAGAAGAAAAAAATAAGGTCACTAACCATATGTATCAAATCAGAAGACACAGAGGTTACCAAAATGTGAGATTACAAATATACTCGTAGGAAATGATGATGGTTGATGTTTCCTGCACATTGGTTGACGAATTTCCACTTTTTCATTCATTCTCGAAATAATCTATCAGATTAAGTACCATTTTTTTTTGCTTGAGGATGCAAAATACCGGAAAATTGCTTCTTATTATTCATATTGTCACTTTGAATTGTCAAAGTAGCATAACTGACAGTTAAATAAAAACTTCGCTGTTGAAAGACTTTTTAGAATCGCTGAAAACTAAATAGATATCCTTCTTTCTCCTGTCCAAATTGCATATAAGTCTGTCTTATCCACGGATTTTATTTGGAAGATATGATTAAACACATATTATAAAGAGAACAGATACGAATCACGGTAAAACATCAAACGATTTTCAGCTCCGTCTTCAATGACCTTGGACCTTTAACTCGGTATGGCCGCGATGTTGCCAGTTTAAAATATTTTCTGAATTTCTTACCAAATTGCAGTGTTGACTCGGGGACAATAACAATTTCTAGTGCCGGATCTAGTTTTTTTGAAAGTTTCCACTAAATCTTTAAAACTGCGGCATGAATTAAAACAATAATCATAATCGAATATATATTTATGTATTTATTTAATACCTATAACTATCACACTTAAAATAATGACCTATGATCGTAGATTGAAGGAAATATTATGCAAATTGACAATCCGGTTGAGAAATTTCGCGAAGCAGCCGGAGTCGACAAACGACGATGGGCATTTAAATGGGTATGTCCACCCATCTTTACCTCTTTTTACTGTTCTCTGTCAAGCTTTCGTATCTGTTCTCTTTATAATCTGTGATTAAACGAAATAGAAGAAAACAAAAAAACGCTTAATAACAAATGTCAATGAGTAAACTTCACATATGAAGCACCCACATGAAGTTTGCCAACTGTCTTACGCAGGAACCCAAATCGCTCTTGTTAATATCTATGTCGCCTCGTTACAAAGTTGGCAACCAACATTCACTAAAAGAACGTAAAATAACATCTATCGGTACCTACCTTGTAACATATTTCATATAAGTAGATTCACTGGTTCGAAAAGTGATATTCTTCTCTCTCAACAGCCAGCTGGGAAACCCCCCGAACTCCCATTCAGAACAAATATATGGCCCGGGTCTAATTATAGCCAGCAAATCTTCTTCTTGCGCCGTTTTTAAAAACTCCGTTACATTTAAAAATTCCTGCATATCAGATCCACCTTCTCCGAAATCGTACCAACCAG
>CAJUYG010000971.1:0-12638 GCA_910591675.1 Galerucella calmariensis | reverse complement strand
TTCATTTTTTGTCGAAACAAAAATTCTCTAGGGATCGTAGTTCGGGATATATCGACGGAAAACGGATTTTCGGGATCTCTAGAGCCATTTCCCGACCCTCCCACAAATTACAGGCACCTGACATTTTGGGGGTTCAATGTACTTACTATTACCTGCAAATAAAAAAAAATTCTTGCTGGACCAGATGCCCATGTTGACGGTATTTTTCGCCTTCATTTACTAATTACCTATTGTGGTGAAAGCTGACTCATCCATATTACCAGGACTTCTTCCACTCGTTATAATCCTCAGAGCTTCGTTCCATTGGGATTCCATGACTTTCTGTAATTGTTTAGCGATTTCGATTCTCTTCTCTTGAAACTGGTCCAATTTATTTTGCAAATTTTCCACCAACTGTTTCTGTTGCATAATTTGTATCTTATAAAGTTTCGATTCTTCTTGGTGTTTCTTTTCCAATAATTCAATTTCCAATGAATGCTTCTCGGATATTTGTTGGATGTGAGTAGCAGCCGATTTGGCTATGGACATTTCTCGTTTGCTAACTTCTTCTTTGAATTTATTTTCGGTGTCGTCCAATTGGCATTGGAATTCCTTCAGTTTGCTTTGCACTAGAAGCTCCACTTGGCCTTGGTAGAAGTTTCTCAGTTCCACTTTGTTCATTTCGGTTTGTTTTTTGCTCTTCGTTAATTCTTCTTGTAAAATAGTTTGTTGTTTCTTGTAAGATTGTATTTGTGCTGTTAAATCGACAATTTGTTCGTTCAATTTCGCCTTTAAGGATCTTTCTTCTTCGATGGACTTTTCCATTTTGAAAAATTCGTTTTTCATTTGGTTAAATTCGGATTGACACATTTCTATTGCTTGTTTACTTTGAGATATTTCACCTTTTGCCGATGACAATGTTATTTTATTCTGTAAAATCAATTTTTCATACGTTCACTTTCAAAAACTTTTTTCACTTACCTCGTTTAATTCCAGCTCTTTTACAGCCAGTATATCAGCCATCTGCTTACATTTCTCGCTTTCCTTCATATAATTTTGTTCGAATATTTCTTTCTCCTTAATTAAAGACAAATTTTCCGTTTCCAACTCTGTACATCGTTTTTCCAATGTCGCCGTTTTTTCTTGATTGGCATGAGAAACTTTGAGAACTCTAGCAACTTCTTTTTCATAGTAAGCAATTTTCTGAGATAAAAATCAAATATAATTTACCAGTACGTGAACTCCGTAACAGAATAGGAAGGAAATTTCTTTCTATGCTAGGAACACAGAACAGTCTAACCCACAAAACAGTCTAAATGTTGATAGTTTAAAATGTATTCCAAGAGAAGAGGCTGAATAAAATAGTGTTCGATAAAAGTAGAGTGACCTTATCAAGATATTTTTCGTTAAAACACCCGAACCGGTTCCTTGTTGAATAACTCCATCCATTTTTATTAAATACAGTGAAATTATCGAAATATTTATCGTTTAAAATGTATTCTAAGATAAGAGGCTAAGTAAAATAGTTATCGATAAAATTTATATATACAGAGTGACCCCATCCATTTTTATTAAATATCCGAAGCGGTTCCTTGTTGAATAACCCCATCCATTTTTATTAAATACCCGAAGCGGTTCCTTGTTGAATAACCCCATCCATTTTTATTAAATACCCGAAGCGGTTCCTTGTTGAATAACCCCATCCATTTTTATTAAATACAGTGAAATTATCGAAATATTCGAAATATTGATTGTTTGAAATGTATTCCAAGATAAGAGACTAAATAAAATAGTAATATAATAATATAATAGTAATATAATAGTAATAGTAATATAATAGTAATAACCTTATTAAAAGATATTTTTGGATGAAACACCCGAACCGGTTCCATCCATTTTTATTAAACACCCCATGTTGGAAAACGTAATAATGTAATAAAATAAATAAATGTTGTACAGTAGATAATTATCTATTATAGGTTAGTTTTTCTACAGTTGACAGCTGACATAAATCATAAATAAAGAAGTGACTACTATTAGTTTGTGCGGTATTATAACGTACTTTACCTGATCAGAATTTTCTTTCTCGTCATTTTGGTGATTTTTCAATCTGTTAAGCTCAAACTCTCGCTCTATTTTTTCCTTATTAAGCTTTTCTATTCTAAAAATCAACTTTTCCAAAGCTTCTTGATATTTTTTAATCGTTATATTTTTGGCTTCGTCTACTTTTACAGCTACCGACATATTTTGTTGTAGTTCCAAGTTTCTTGTTTGTAGATCTTGAATGAGATTTTCGCAGTGCTAAAAGAATCAAATTAAAAACTACCATAAAATCTCTGTGTAATGAAAAAAAAACCTGTCGTTTGTATTTTTCCTCTTGCAACTTCTGCGTTAGCTGGGTTTTGGTCAAAGTATTATTATTTCCATTCCAAATATCGGCTAAATTCATCAAACTCAACTGTGCTCCCAAGTTATCTCCTACAATGGTATTTTTACTTCTTTGTTTGTGGTCTGCGTAAGTTTCTTTGCTTTTATTTTTTCTACTGGAATCTTCGAGTAACTTTTTATGTACATTTAAAATGTTAAGTGCATTTGAATGAATGGGATTTGTTAGTAAATTAGTTTTCCCACTCGCTCTATGTCTGTTATAAGCTGTAATTTGTGTCGAATCTGAACTACTATCAGTAAACGAATGTGGTTCATTAAACTGGAAGGAATCTTGTGTAAAATTTGAACTTTCTCTCAAGTCTTTGGTCTCTAATTTTTCTTTATTAGTTGGAAGATCTGACTCATATACAGATATTGCTTCTCTGCTATCTCCAAGCTGCCAAGCTTTGTGTTTTACTGGCTCTTTTCTATCTACTGGCAGTGGTTGATCTGTTTTTTTACTTCCACAATTATTAAAATCACTTTCCAAATTTCTTGCAGCATTTATTCTTTGAATTGTTTTCACTTTAGATAAAAATGTATCAATCTCATTCAATACTTGACCATCTTTGTCAAGATTATTACCTTTTCTTGGAGATAACCTATCAGTTGGTAATTTGGAATGTAAACCTCTAGAAAAGAACTTTTCGATATTTGGACTGTTTGGCAAAGAATTTATCCTAAACCCTGTAAGAGGTTTTTGAGGACTGTTTTGAACACTCCGAGATGTGTATAAATCATCTGTACTACTATATTTTCGAAAATTTTGTTTCACATTTTCCATTTTTTGTAATGAATCAAAAGAACGATCCAAAGAATTACTACAAAAACTATCACAAGATTCTATAGTTTCTAGTCTAGATTGTAGATTACCGACTTGTTTAATGAGATTATCCACAACGTTATAATAAGGTTCTACTGTTTGGGAATGTTCAGAGTCTGATTTCACAGCAAAGAAATCAGGAGGAATCAACAAAAGTTCATCAGTATCATCTGTGTCAATCATAACGTAATACTATCGATTTCTAAATAGAATGAGCTGATAACTTTCTTTAAAATCATCACCTACAACAAAAACATGATATACCAGGCATTATTTTGTGTATTACTCAGACTTACGAACAAAAAATGTTTAAAAACATACCATAATATTCAAACATACCAAACAAATTTTGTCAACAAACATTTGACAGAAAACCTTGGCAACTCATATGTCAAAATACAAGCTGGCCAACAACTAACAAAAAACATTTTTTCAAACATGTTTCGAAATAAAAATGATGTGAAATTGTTATAAATAATTATTTACGGAGAGAATAATGAATTGATGAATAAACATAAACGATTTCAATTCACTGGAATAACTTTACAAGTACCAAAGAAAACTGTGCAGTGTTTTTTAATGATTGGCAATCATGACTGTCATCAGTTTATGATAAAAAAATAAATAAACGAGATCTCGTTATCAGAAATTATTAATTGCTTTGTGTTGTGATTATTAGTGATTAGTTTTTTGAGTCAACAAGTTGTACCATATGTACAAGGATATTTAAAGATGACGCACAATCCGAATCAAAACTTTTCTTTTCAAAGAAGTCAATCTGTTGATTTAACTCAGCCTCCATCTAGAACATTCTTCCAAGCAAATAGTAATAGTAGTACCTTATCCTCAATCTCAGCTCCAGCTTCTTTTCAAAGGAGAACTGTTGAAGGAGCAAGACAACTGCGAGATAGTATAACTACAGTTATTAGAGATTTAGAACCACTTGTGGAAACTGCTCGATCTGTTAATGCAGGAGTTACCAGCTTCCTAAGCAGACCTCACTCTGAACAAACAGTTTCCAGACCGACAAATGAAAGTAATAATGATAGTTACTATATTAATTTAGAAGTAGAAACTCCAAGAGATCCAGAAGTTCCTGTTCAACAGGAACATGAAATTACCCCAGGAAATAACGGTGATAATAATAATACTGAGAACGATGAAAGAAATCAAACTGTTGTCGAAGCCCAGCAGCTCCTTATAGTATTATCAAAATATGTTCCATTTGTTTTAATATTATTGGCCAAATCTCTTTACGACTATCATGATGGAATTTTCGTTTTAGCAGTATTATTTGTAACATTTGCACATACAAATTCAGCTGTAAAAAGGGAAACCATCAAAAGGCAAAGGAGAAGCATAGGTGCTCTTGCTCTGGAGCTGTTATATATCATAGTTTGTTTACTATTTATTCATTACGTGTTTGCTGATGATCTTCATGATTTTAATGTTATATTAAATTTGGTATTGATAAGATCGTTTACGCATACACTTACCGTTTGGAATTTGTTATGGATTGTTACAATTACAGATTTTACATTGAAACTATTGACGGTTTCTGTTAAGATTCTATTAACGATGTTACCAGGAGCAGTGCTTGATTTTAAAAAGAGGGTATGTATTCATTGCACATTAGATAAGTGTTATAATTAATAATAATGTTTTAATTCCAGGGAAAAATTTATTTATTCATAGAAGCAATTTCCCAAATGTATAGAAGCATTGTTACTATACAACCTTGGTTGTATTACTTGTTAGAATCATACCAAGGTCCTGAGAAAATCGTAGCTGTATTTCTTTCAGCATTTTATATGATATCAAAAGGATCTGATTTAATGTTGAGGGTGAAATTGTTGAAAGTTGCTTGTTTGAAGCTTTTGCAGAATGTGGTAAGTTTTATTTTATATAAAATTATCAGATTTAGAATATTTTTTTTATATTTAGAGCATTGGATCTTCACCTAGCAAAGATCAAATCCAAACGGCTGGTGATCATTGTCCAATATGTCACGATCAGTACGATTCGCCTGTTTTACTTCAATGTCGACATATTTTTTGTGAAAGTTGCGTTACAACTTGGTTTGACAGAGAGCAAACTTGTCCACTTTGTAGGGCTAAAATAGTGGACGATCCTTCGTGGAGAGACGGCTCTACGGCATATTTCATGCAGTTGTTCTAGTAGTTAAGGGGGTTTTTATTTGATATAATGTTGAGGGATTAAGTAGTAGCACAAGTTTTATGAAATTGAATTGAAATTTTCAGCAGTTTATTATTTTTTTAGAATCTCATTTCTTTATTATATTTATTTATTTGTAAAGATGTTATGGTTATTCATAGAAATTGATGAAAATTATTATTTTAGTAGACTTTTTGGAAAAATTTGTATATATTTTGGGGATATAGATATACAGGGTGTCCCGCGACGAGTTAAAACTATCTGTATATGGCAAAATACTTATAGTAAAATCATGAAAGTTTCTACGTTCGGGTTTTCGGATACGATCTTTTTAATTAAAATATTTTCAAAGATGGCAGACTTCCGGTTCTACCGGAAGTCGACTGTAACTTTGTTATTTTGAACAGAACACCCTGTATATTAATACATTTCTGGAAGCTACGTAAAATTTTAGTAAAGTTTTGTCTGAAAACTTTTTTCGAAAAATGCATACTTTTTGAGTTATTGACTTTTTTGTAAAAAAATTGACCATTGCAGACCCTTACAAATTATTTTTTTACTAGGATACCTTTAAAGATATGAAAATGGTTTCTGTTCGGTTGCTTTTAGCAAGGTCAGACGTATTTGAATCTATGTTGAAAAAATTTTCATTTTATACAGGGTGTGTATAAAAAGTGTTCAAAGTTTATTTCCATAAATATCAAATTTCTCTATTTTTTTTAATAGAACCACCCGGTTTTTTCTATTTTAACGCATTCAGGGGTAAAAAATAATGCAAATTCATATATACTTTCCAATACCTAAACCTTACCGTTATCCAGATATTGAATGTTTCCTGTAAATTTTGAGAGATGCAGGTGTGGTCTAAATTTAATTTTGACCCGTTGATACAGGCAATAAGAAATGAAAAAGATTATGTAAATTTGCTTTAATACATGGTAAATGTGGCAAAGTTGTTAAAAGAACATGTGCTTTATTTGCAGTAAGATATATCCTGCATCTCTAAAAATTTAAAGAAAACATTTAATATCTGGATAACGATAAGGTTTAGGTATAGGAAAATATACATGAATTTTCCTTATTTTTTACCCCTGAATGCATTAAAATGGAAAACCGGGTGGTTCTATTTAAGAAAATAAAGAAATTTGATATTCATGAAGATGAACTTTGAACACTTTTTATACACACCCTGTATAAAACGAAAAAATTTTCAACATAGATTCAAATAGGTCTGACCTTGCTAAAAGCAACCGAACAGAAACCATTTTCATATCTTTACGGGTATCCTTTTAAAGAAATAATTTGTAAGTGTCTGCAACCGTCAAATTTTTTACAAAAAAATCAATAACTCGAAAAGTATGCATTTTTCGAAAAAAAGTTTCAGACAAAACTATACTAAAATTTTACGTAGATTCCAAAAATGTATTAATATACAGGGTGTTCTATTCAAAATAACAAAGTTACAGTCGACTTCTGGTGGAACCGGAAGTCTGCCATCTTTGAAAATATTTTAGTTAAAAAGATCGCATCCGAAATCCCAAACGTAGAAATTTTCATGATTTTACTCGCAAGTATTTTGCCGTATACAGATAGTTTTAACTCGTCGTGGGTATATTTTATTTTTATTTATTTTATTCATAGAATTTGAAGAAAATTATTATTTTAGTAGACATTTTGGAAAAATTTGTATATATTTTGTGGATATAGATATAAAAAAGTGATTGTTATTGATAGTAGAAAATAAGAATTATAAATAATATAAAAATAAATGTATTTAAGACGAAAAACCTTCAATTGAATTACTCAATATTTTTTTATTTGTTGACACATTAAAATATTTTTTTAACGCATCGTTTTGACATATTTCCAACACAATACAAACATATTTATATTTATGTAACGTTAATTTTGTCCACTTTCCTTATATTTAACTATTACTAAACTATCGTATGGGCGGCGAATAGCCAGTCCTTTCTTGTGCCCAGCGCTGAGAGATGTATCGAGTTTGCATACATTTATAGTCGATACCGTCTGTGGGGAAAATAGTTACTTCGGATTACGGTAAATTATTCTGCAGTGGGATTATGAATGATCAACTCGAATCGAGTACGCCATTTTAAAACGATTATTTTTTTCACTTGTCAAAATCTGACATTTTGGTGGTTTTAACCGATAGCAATACATTAATACATTATTCTAGCCAATCATTCGGTATTATACTGATAATTCTGCTTCCTCATCGATAATACCTTGTTCACATTGAAACGTCAAAATTTTACTTTGAATTTGTCATTATTGACAACTAAAAGTGCTTCGAAGTTTATTGAAAAATGATCACAAACCGATTTAGTGCCATCACCCAAGAGAATATTGAACATTCAGGTAATACAAAATTTTAAATTGTTGAAAAAAATAATCTTCCCAAATACAACTCTCTCTTCAAATTTTATCACATAATTTTTTTATTTTCATCACTCAAACATGTTTATTTGAGGCAAAGACATTCAAACAAACCGAATTTAGATAAAACCCCTCGTCCTGACGGACTCGTGATTTTATCAATCGGTTTGTTTTCATATTTTTGCTAAATAAACAAGTTTTTGTGGAAAAGGAAAAATTATCGATAAAATTTGAAGCACTCGTGATATTACCTTTGATAATTATTGCATTTTCGATACGGTTCGAGTTATCATACGTATCGAGTGGACTGTTCGCATAGAGTTTTGAATTTTAGAAAATGAATTAAGTTCAATTAAAATCAGAGATAAAGCTGGAATATTTTATTTGATAAGGTTGAAATGGTTATAAACAAAGCATTTTGAAATTAAAAGTATTATTAATGTACAGAATGTTTAATAAAATACAATATGATTCAAAATTAACTGAACATTACTATTTTTTCAAAGTATTGGCTAATTTATTTTGAAAATATTCCCCATCTCCTTTAGTAGCTTTTTTATTGATCTCTTTATGTCGATCTCTACTAACTATTTCTTCCAACACTTCACCGTCTCCTTTAATCAATCTAAACAGATATAAGTTACAAAAAAATACAAGCATAAATGTAATACGTTACCTGTGACGACCAGTAGATTCATCGAAAACTCTTTTAACTGTTGCTTGTTTCTTTTCCCATTCTTCTTTGCTCATAGGAGCCATTGATTTGCTTTTATCCATTAGACTCAATGGGATATCCATGGAATCGCTGGTTTCTTTTAATTTATTTTTCTTCTTGGACTTTTCATCGCTGGATGAGCTACTGCTTGTTGTTGTTGTTGAAGTAGATGATGTATCTGCTTCTTTTCGCGGGCGCTTTTTCCTCAAAACCTAGAATTACTAATAATTTTTAACAAAGTAAAACAATATATTGTGAAAAATGTACCTTTCTCTTCTTTTTGTTATCTTTCACTTCTTCGACTGAAGATTCACTTGAACTAGAAGTTGTGGACTTTTTTCGCCTTTTTTTTACTTCGTTTTTATTAACTTTTTTAGGAACTCCCTTTTCAGAGAAAGAATCAGTACTGCTACTACTAGTGGAACTGGAATCTGAAGATGAACTTGTTGATATTTCATCTTTGCATTTTTTCTTGATGGATCTATTTCTTTTACATTTTTCCTCGTCACTTTCTGAATTATCTGCTTTTCTTTTTCGTTTAACATTGGTTTTATTGTTTTTATCTTCGTTCTCATTTTTGCATTTCTTTTTCGTCATTTTTTAAACCGAACCTGAAAAATATCGCATTTTTCTATTACACGTAGGCAACCATATATACAAAGCATCTAAAATTAAAAATTATCTTGGCAAAAATGGAATGACAAACTGGGAGGTTGGAAATTTGTTGATTTCTCATCAATTACCAGCTTATTCCCTTCATCTTAAAATATCATTAGACTGTTATCGAACCAATTTAGGTTTAGCGAAATTGCCACATTTATATATTTTTACTGAAAATATATATTTGCCGTTTATACAACTAATAATTTCAACACATTTTGTATTAAAACCGCAAATAAGCAAAAATATTACATATAAACTAACCTAATTCGAAATTTCGTTAACTGTCAATGTCAAATACCAAAACTATTGGTGAGCGAGATATCACGAACTGTGATTTAGTAACTGATATATAGAATTCACGAATCACGACTGTTACCTGATCTCGTATAACACCGTAACGTGATCACGGTCTTCTGTCTGTTAAAAAATCACATTTTTATATTTCAATATGGTCGATTATTGCATATCACCATAAATTATTCATAAACTACAAATATCAAACAACGGAATTAAGAAAGGATGAAGATATCATTATTTTTTTCAGTTGATAAATATGTAATACCTTATACCTGAAAATTGTGGAAGTAGTGATCACGTCACGCTTTAAAATCACTGATATCAAAAAATCACAGTAGCAACTAACATTGTGATTTGAAAATCACGATATCGCTCAGCACTAACCAAAACGAATCCTTGCCCTAAAACCCTACACGTACACAGCCACAAAAATCTATCTGCGAGAAGAAAAACATGTACCTAACCTTTTATAATTCAATCTGCCTGCTGCCACCTTAGGTTGAAAAAAAAATAGGGTTGGTTCTGTATTGTAATTTAAAAATATGAATGATCAAGATCAAATTGAATTTAAGCCAAACGAAGAAATTTTGCATCAGTTAGTTTCCATTGGAATCAGTCACGACGCAGCTATACAGGTAATTTGAAAGTGTGAATAGTTGGTGTACAATACTTAATGAAAGCTATTCATTTCAGGCCCTTTTTTGTACAGGAAATACATCCTTAGATGAAGCTGCTGAATATGTATTCAGTAACCAGGAAGAAGAATCCAGAAATTCTAGTTTCCTTGATGCAAAAGAGGAGAGTTCTGATTCTGATGGTGGAGAAAATACAGAGCTGTACAAAATGACTTTTGTAGTGAATGGCTCTCTTAAAATGGGAGTAGGAAAAATAGCAGCTCAAGTAAGATGAAACGCCTTTAAAGACAAGTGTTTAAAACCTAAATTTAGGACTTTTTTAGGTAGGTCATGCTTGTTTAGGATTATTTCGTCAAATAATGGTTGAGAAGAAAGAAGAATTGGGAGCTTGGGATCATTATGGGTGAGTACATTTTTTAACAAAATTTTATTTTAACTAATATATGATTTTTAGAGAGAAAAAAATTGTACTCAAAGGAAACGACGAAATACATTTAAAAGAGCTTTTCGACAAAGCTAAAGAGAAAAATATCCCATGCTACTTAGTTCGGGATGCTGGGCATACGCAGATTGCACCTGGATCGGTTACTGTCCTTAGTTTATTTGGATTAGAGGATAACGTCAATAGTGTAACTGGGAAACTTAGCTTGTTGTGATATGTTCCATTTTTAATGTAGCTGAAATGTTTAAATATAAATGAACATTGTAAAATAATGCACGTTTCACTAATCACATAATAATATACACACCTTTTTATTATTATTATGCAAAGTATTTGTTCAATAAATATGTATCCAATTTAAGGTTGTTTCATTTAAAGTCCTAAAACGTACTTCTAAATCAAATTTGAAGAGATGGCTTTTTAGTCTATAAGAATCAATTCTTAAAATTATAAACAAAATGCTTTCGCCATCTAGCAAAAGGATGTGAAACTAGTATGTTAAATACCATAGTTAATACATTACTGCACAAGAAGCTACCCTTACATAGATGGCGCAGTATGTATTTTCATTGATAGAAATTGATATTATTATAATACTCTGTTAGCTTCTGAAAATACTTGAATTTTATTTTTTCAAATTTAATACTTTGTAACCGATTGATTTTGTTACAAAAATCACTATTGTTTTATATTTAAGCTAGAACTAGTAATGGGTAGTTGAGCAAAAGACTACTTTGACTACTCCCACATAGAGGCCGCAGTATGTTATTTTAATCCATTTCGAAATTAATGATATTAAAATATTCTATTAGCATTAAAAAATATTGTTTTTAAATTAAAATAATTCTAAACTCTATAAGGTATTGGTTTTGCGACGAAAATCATAATTATATCATGTTGAATTTGGACTAGGCGATAGGTTACTACGTTTCACGAAGATGTACTTTGGCTACTGTCACGTAGGTGGCGCCAGGATGTTGTTTTTAAATAATTTTATTATTTACTGTGGACTCTTGCTTGCTCCGGATACCTCCTCGCGTTTCTATGATCCTAATGAAAAATAAGAAAAACATGGCGGTTTTACGATATCGCATATAGTGAGTGTTGTTAGGTTTTGGACTTAAAGTGATAAATTCGTTATTTCTCGACAACGTTAGTGAATTACTTTTACATCTTTTTAGAAATATAAAGAATTTTTCTGCTTGAACTATCTGCACATGTGAAAATAGCTGATTAAACGAGAAAAGCTTATTAAAATATTATATAAGGTATAGGTATGAGCACGATTTAAAAAAATTTAATTTAATAAAGATTGAAAGTCTGTATGTTGTTGCAACAAATGAGAGTAAAATATCCCTTCTAAAACATGTTAATTTTGTCGATATATACACTGCTGGCAAAAATTATACTGAAAATAGTATTTACTATAACTATTTTCTTGTAAATTCCAAGAGTATCCTAAGAAATTTTATTTATGAATTATTTTGGTTCTTTTATATTTTCCCTGTATAATAAGAATATCAAAAAGTGTAGAAAAACGTTTTTAAATATAATCTATCTATATATGTTTAAATGGGGCGGCCAGTGTATATTGAATTCACATCGATGACGAACACTTGTTTTTGTCGAATGGCATGACTAATGAATCAATATTAAATTAAATCTTTCAGTGACGAATTAAGTTTTGAATCGGGCGGTGGTGTCGGGAGTGTATAAGTGTATTTTCGAATTTTCGGGAGTGTGTACCTATGTTCGAAAATGATTTCGGTAGTGAAACTGTGTGTTTTCGAAATTTTCAGTTGTGTACCAAGTGTAGTTCGAATAATTGGTCGTGATTTCCAAGGATTATAATTATATATTATAAGGTAAGTCTTTATTTTATTACCTGGTAGTTACCTATACCCTTTGGTAAAAATATTATAATATTTTCTAGATTTTTGTTTCCATAATTCCATGCTTTGAATTCAACTGTTTCTGTTTGTATCTTTTCATTACTGCACTTTGCTAATTACGACAAACTTCTTGTAGATGCAGACGGTAGAAAACATCCTGTAAGCCGGTGGGGAATATTTTCCGTCGGTT
>CAJUYG010000970.1:94719-108856 GCA_910591675.1 Galerucella calmariensis | reverse complement strand
TTAATTTCCTGAAAAATATTATTAATTAAAAAAAAAGAGAATTATTTAAAAAAAATAATTTGTTTAGTGAGGTTATTTTTGCTGTTATTTTAATTTAAAAGGAGACTGTAATGTAGCATTCCAAAGAATTTTGCTATACTAGTTGGGATACCTTACTACTAAAAATAAAAAATAGCTCGAGAAGTTAATATACCGGCCGACCAAGTGAAAATAATTTTAATGTCATACTAGTTCATTATTGTGTTTTTATTGCTTAGTTACCAACTCTCTAATGTCGTACTTTATGGCCTGCGCGGGCATAAAGGGAAGTAATTTTTTGTTTAACTTATTCAATAACCTTTATTAATGAAATTACAAACGGAATATGTAAATATTCGATAAAAATTATTTTGACGAATTAACATAAAATTGCTTTTTCAATAATTTCGTCAGGAATTCCAAAATCTTCGTTCATTTTGACTTCTAACTTTGACACATATAAAAATTATTGTGATTTTATGACATTTACGTTTGTCAACATTCACCCAGCAACGATAGTGTCTACTTACAAACCCTCGGGCCACAGGCCCTTGGGTTCGTAAGACGTCGCCCTCAGGGCATAAACATCTATTTATACCCTTGGTACATAAATAACTATTTTATCCCTAGGGGTCAGTATTATAATAGAATGGGCTCGTTTACTAAAGTTTTTAAATCATTTTTAACTGTTGTAAAACAAAGTACTGAGGATAAAAATATGATTCTGGAAATTTCATGTCAATAGAATGTCGTTCTCCTAATACAACCAAATAAACAAGCATACGTTACCGCATATGAAAGTGAATGTGCACAAACATTACGCTTCTGACTGTAACGTGCCTCGCGTAGAATTTATTTATTTTGAATTATTTACAAAATTTTGTGTGAATAAAATAAAATGTGTGGACCTAATTTTGAAAAAGCAGACTCATTAAATCTCCTAGAAGTGTACTTGCTAATGATTATGGAGTTTTTGAATCAAAGACACGAGTTTATTTAATTATAATTTTATACTATGTGGCACATCGGCCAGAATGATTAAAAATATCAACATTTTCATAAATACATGCTCTCTCAAATGATATACAGGGTGATTCCAGATGTTTTATTTTATTCCTGGTCTGGGGAACAAAGTAACGGTGATAACGCTATAGATTACTCAAAGCTTTGAAGAGAGAAATAAATAAATGTATTTCATTAGCAGGAATGAAATCCGAGCATAAACTAAACTCAAAATGCCACAATAAAGTTGTTTGTACTGTTTTAGAATTTGAGAAAAAATAAACGAAGCTAAGTGTTATTGTCCTGCTTCGGAGAAAGGCTGTAAGCATGTTATTGCTTTTCTCTTGTGGCTCCTTCGTAGGAGAACGAGAGATGACGAGGACGTCACGCCTGAAATTTGGAGAGGAGCGCTGTTTAATATTTATAATTTTTTTAAGGCGACTTAGGAGTCTCGCTGACGTCTAATTTTTTGCACAGAGCCTCAAAATAATGTGCTCTTCCTAATGGTAAAATGAAGAAAAATATGTAAATGAGCCCATTGATTCTTGGGCTGTGTGTTGATACGTCACACAGTTATTCTTTTATATGCAAACATAAATAATTTGTACTTTTGACAGTAGATGATGGGAGTTGAGGTAGACAATTTTACAAACCGAAAGATATAAATAACATAACCTGATTCCAAAATGACACGGCACAAAATAACGGAAGTACAAACAAAGATTTAAATAAAAATGAATGAATTTATCAAATTACAGAGTTGCTTATATGATATGATATGTTTATTTTAAATAATTTCACCTTCTTCCAAGTGTTTTGAAGAATTCGGCTGCTCCTGGTGATCCCAATGATGAGTATGCTACCACTACAATATTATTTTCTTTACAATATTTTCGCAATTCTTTTTGTTGGTTGTAAACGTGAAGCTCTACTTGAGTGTTTGCTGGCTTGATTCTACAGTTTTTTATGATTCTGTCGATTTGGCGGATTGCAAAGTTAGAAATACCAATCGTTCTAGTTCTTCCAGCATCAACTTGTTCTTCCATTTTCTGCAGATAAATTATTAGTTTTCAAAATCTACATCTAGAGGTTACCAATTAAGTAAACTTACTTTCCAAATTGCAAGATGATCAGTAGGTAGTGTTTCCAATGGCTTTCCTTCTGATACAGATTTCATGCGGATCGGAAAATGGAGTAAGTAAAGATCAACGTAATCAACTTGAAGTTTTTCCAATGATTCCTTCAATTCCGACTCCACTAAATCTGCATGTAAATTCATCATGCGAAGTTTTGTAGTGATGAAAATGTCTTCTCTTTTCAGTTTTCCAGATGTAAACCATTTTTTCAGAACTCTACCAATAATGTGTTCGTTGTTGTATGCAGCCGCAGTGTCAATATGGCGGTATCCGATTTCCAAAGCAGCATCAAGAGCTTTTTCTAGTTCTTCTTCGTCTGTACTCTGAAATCAGTTAAAAGTCTTAATGAGGAAATAATCTCTATGCTTTACTTCAATCTAAAACAATATAAATCCGATGAGGTATTTATGGCGCTAGTTTGCAGATTAGTTTACCAGAACAGCAAGAAAAGTCTTAGAGTTCTGGCGTAATTTACAAGGATTGGTTCATTCGAAGAATTTTAAACACCCTTCGAAGAATATCTCCAAGTAAGTATTAAACTCTAGCAGGTCACTGTTGACTGAATCATCATCATATGCTAAGACTTGGACTGTTGGAGGATCCGACGTGCTGTATTTGCCTGAAAGATGATAAATAGTGTATCATATACTTTGTGCCTGCTTCAACGTGACCCAACTCTGTTTGGCAGGGTCTTTCCCTTTCGTCCTTAGACCTAAAAGATCATTCTAGTCGCAGTAGAGGGTCAAATAGACCCAGTCACCATCACCCTAACCTTCATGGCCAAAAATTGAAAAAGATTTAAGGCAGTGCTTTTCGTATGCAAGAGATTTAAATCTTTATGTGAATAAATTAAAATTTTTTATACATTTAATACCAATTGATGTTGAATGGTCTAGATCTCTAGACGATAATTATATTAAATAAAAATTATAATACTATTATTTCAAAGTAAATATCAGTGGAAGATAAGAGATTCGAGTTATTTTTTAATCTATATGAAAAAACGATAAGGTTAAAAATACATTTTTTTCCACTTTGATTCTAACGATATTTAAATTTTGTTTTTGATTTTTTTTAAGGTACTTAATGATATAGAAATTGCCTTGTCAATCACTTGAATCTGAACTAATTGGTTTTTTTACATATACATATTATTTAAAAAGTGGTTAATGTATCCTTTTAAAACTTTTCAAATCCTCTTTTAAAACGCTCCCTCTAGTCAAGAAGGCAGTCTAATGGGGCGGAAATATTATTAATGTGTAAGTTGAGGTTTATCCGTATAAGATAATGTACTTATTATAAAAAGGTAGAACGTGTCGCGGGACACACGGTAGGAACTTTAGTTCCTGTTACGCAAAAGTTATGAAACACACCTGACGTTATAGATAAACAATTTGCATATTCTTTGGTGGTTGAGTAGTAAGCACACCAGACTCTCACGCGTTAGACCCGGGTTCGATTCCCGGCGAGGAATTTTTTTTATTGTTAATTTTATTTTTAAATAATCATTCTGCTTGATATTAATAACGACAACAGATAGACGTTTGAAATATTTAGCAGAATATTCATTATTATAGATAATGGTACGGTACCCTCCATGAGGGAGTACAACTGGCAACATCTACTTTTTTTCTCAAGTTTTTGTTACTGGCAGAGCCAACAGGCCAGTTATATTTAAAAAAGGAAACCGTAGCATTATACAAATTGGACATTCAAGAACTGTACGTTTACCACAAAATTAGTGGAAACATAAAATTGAATTGTTAAATTTTTCATTTGAAGTTATATTACAGTTTATAAAAATTTTTATTTTCTAGATTTTTTCCTAAGTGGGTAGTAGAAAAATATGCTGCTCGACTCGTGTGGATTGTCCATATCGCACTTGAACGATTGAGCACTCCGCCTACGGCATCGTGCTCCATCTTCGTCCTCGTGCGATATGGCCATCTTATCCACACTAGTTGCACAAACTACAATTTCTTTCAAAATATGCCCTTTTACATTTAAAAACTACCTGCCAAATGTCAAATCAATTTATCCATCCATTTTAAAGTTATCGAATTAAAACATTCAAGTTTTCAAAATTTCAACACCCTGTATTTCGAAAAGTAGCTAGACCCCTTAATCGCGCAAAAAAATTATGGAAATAATAGTAAAAATTTATCCGAACAAATTCAAGTAGATCACCAGCACTGCGAATACCAGCTTTGCATAGAATTTCAATATAGCATCGGTGGTTCAGTGGTTAGAATGCTCGCATTGCACGCGGGCGGCCCGGTTCGAATCCCGGTAGGAGCATATTTATTATTATGAATCGCTGCTTCGTAAACGAGAAAGAGACTAAGGAGGCACAAGCACGCAAGCAAGGCACATAACGAAGCAACGTAACATAACGTAGCGTAACGTAACGCGTAACGGTCAGATCTTTTGCGTCGCGACCCCTGGTCACTCAAACATAACCTGGCGTAAAGAACTAAAGTTCCAAAAGAAATATATATCGATGAATCAATCACCCGATTAAATTAATTGATCACCCGATTAATCGATTATTTTTCGATAGATCGATTATTTTGCCCACCCCTAATGTACACCACTGGATCAAAAATTGAAAAATGTTTTTTCTACACCCGCATAAATATTATCCATCTTTTCTACACCCATATGTATATTATCCAATTCCTGCACAGTTTAAAGAATGGAAATGTAGGCCTTATCGGTTAACCGAACGTATATTATGATTTCATATACATCCTGGAATGTACTTATATGAAATCCACCAATCAGTATTCGCGTTTAGTACTCGTCACTCATCTTTTTTTCAATTTAAAGAAACGTCAAAATAACTTGTCAAAAAAGTCTCTCTCAGAAGCACTGGATTAAGAATATTTATTTACAAAAATGAACAAATAAAATAGTCCGTATAAATTGATAACAAATACTAAAAATAGAATAGAATGGGTAATTGAGGAGCTACCGATGGACATGTCCTTATAATAGATCTCGGTGGTTGAGTGGTAAACATGCCAGACTCTTACGCGGTAGACCTAGGTTCAATTCCCCATGAAACAACTTTTTTTTATTAATGATTTTATTTTTAAATAATTATTCTGCTTGATATTGATAACAACAACAGGTAGACGCTTGAAATATTTCGTATTTTGCATATTTATTGTAGATAAAGGTACGATACCTACACTTCGTGCGGGAGTCCGACTGGCAACATCTACTTATAAAAGCTTCGCATATTTAAAAAGGGAAACCGTAACATTGTACAAATTGTACATTTAAGAACTGTACGTTTATCACAAAAAAATTAGTGAAGACATAAAATTGAATTGGTACGATTATAAATAAAATTGTTGAACATTTTCATTTACAAAAATAAACTTGAATAAAACAATCCGTATAAATTAATAACAAATACTAAAAACAGAATGGGGGCGTCCATTTATTACGTGAGGCATTTTTGAGAATTTTTCGACCCCCTCTCCCTCCTTGGTGAGATATCGTGAGATTTTCCTCAACTCCCTCCCCCCTCCCCTAATCTCACGCGAGATTCTTTAAAACCTTTATTTGGGCTGTAAACGTGTTGGGTTTTATTGAATACTAGCAAAGACTAGTATTTGTGAATATTAACGTAATTTTTTTTAAACGTAACTTTACACCGTTTTCTGCGAGAAAAATAATTACGTGATATTTGCCAAGACCCCCCGTCCCCCTTTGATGAGATTTGGAAAGATTTAGCTTGACCCCCTCCCCCCCTAGAACACCTCACGTAATTAATGGACGCCCCCAATAAAATGGGTATTTAAGGGACTATCGTTGGACATCAGCTCTTACAAAACTATTCAATACTTCTGACGTTGAACTAGTTCAAACCCCAATGGATGAGTGGTAAACATACCAGACTCTCGCGCGGCAGACCCGGGATCGATTCCCCGTGAAGACGTTTTTTTTTTAATTGTTAATTTTATTTTTAAATAATAATTCTGCTTGATATTGATAACGACAACAGGTAGACGCTTGAGATATTTAGCAGAATATTCATATTATAGACAAAGGTACGGTACCCTTCGTGCGGGAGTCCTACTGGCAACATCTACTTATAACAAAAAATTAGTGAAGACATAAAATTGAATTGGTACGATTATGGATAAAATTGTTGGAAATTTTTAATTTCAACTTACTTATATTTATTTTACAGTTTATTCAATTGTTTATTTTCTAGATTTTTTCCTAAATGGGTCGTAGAAAAAATATGCTGTTCGACTCGTGTGGATTGTCCATATCGCACTTGAACGATTGAGCACTCTGCCTACGGCGTCGTGCTCAAACTTCGTCCTCGTGCGATATGGCCATCATATCCACACTAGTTGCACAAACTACTATTCTGCACAGTTTACAAAATGGAAATGTAGGCCATCAGTTAACTAAACGGATATAATTTCATATACATCCTAGAACGTATATGAAATCCACCAATCAGCATTCGAGTTGAGTATCCGTCATTCATCTTTTTTCAATTTAAAAGAAACGTCAAAATAACTTGTCAAAGTTTCTCATAGAAGCGCACTGGATCAAGAATAATCATTTTTCATTTACAAAGATAAACTTGAAAGAAATAATCCGTACAAATTACCAACAAATAATACTTAAAACAGAATAAAATGGGTATTTGAGGAGACCTCAGATTTTATAAAATTATGTAATAGGTACATCTGACGTTATAGATAAACAATTTTCATATCTCTCAGTGGTTGAGTAGTAAGCAATCCAGACTCTCACGCCGTAGACCCGGGTTCGATTCCCGTGAAAAAGTTTTTTTTTAATTGTTACTTTTATTTCAAAAAATAATTATTCTGCTTGATAATAATAACAACAACAGGTAGACGTTTGAAATATTTAGCAGAATATTCATTATTATAGATAGTGGTACGGAACCTTTCATGAGGAAGTCCGACTGGCAACATCTACTTAGAACAGCATCGTATATTTAAACAGCATCATATTTTAAAAATGAAACCGTAGCCCTATACAAATTTCAAGAACTGTACGTTTACCACAAAATTAGTGGAAACATAAAATTGAATTGTAAAATTTTTAATTTGAAGTTAGGTATATTACAGTTTATAGAAATTTTTATTTTCTAGATTTTTTCTTAAGTGGATCGTAGAAAAAATATGCTGCTCGACTCGTGTGGATTGTCTGTATCGCACTTGAACGATTGAGCACTCCGCCTACGGCGTCGTGCTCAAACTTCGTCCTCGTGCGACATGGCCATCATATCCACACTAGTTGCACAAACTACAATTTCTTTCAAAATATGCCCTTTTACATTTAAAAACAGCCTGCCCAAACTACAATTTCTTTCAAAATATGCCCTTTTACATTTAAAAACAATCTGCCAAATGACAAATTAATTTATCCATCCATTTTAAAGTTATCGAATTAAAACATTCAAGCTTTCAAAATTTCAACACCCTGTATTTCGAAAAGTAAATGTGCTAGACCCCTTAATCGCGCAAAACAAATTATGGAAATAATAGTAAAAATTTATCCGAACAAATTCAAGTAGATCACTAGCACTGCGAATACCAGCTTTGCATAGAATTTCAATATAGCATCGGTGGTTCAGTGGTTAGGATGCTTGCATTGTACGCGGGCGGCCCGGGTTCAAATCCGGCTGGGAGCATTTTATTATTATGAATCGCTGCTTCGTAAACGAGAGAGAGAGACTAAGGAGGCACAAGCACGCAAGGCACATAACGAAAAAATGTAACATAACGTTTCGTAACGTAACGCGTAACGGTCAGATCTTTCGCGTCGCGACCCCCGGTCGCTCAAACATAACCTGGCATAAAGAACTAAAGTTCCAAAAAAATATTTGTGAGACGGCACAACAAAAAAATTAACCAATTGGCTTAACACATTCCTGTGCTCCCTTATTTTATAGTAGATTTTAATAAAATCATTACCTGCCAAGTTCCCAGCCCGATAATTGGAATTTTAACATCACCTATCATTGTGAGTGACATTTTTTAAAACTTTTTGACCACGTCCTACACCAACAACCGCAATTAACAACTACTGTACATTTCTACATTATTTGTGTTTCGTTCCCTTATATCTACCAATATATTTAAAAAAATAATCAGTTTAAATGTTGAATACACAAACAATACCGTTGTTATTTGGCTTTCAGCTTATTGATTCATTCGCAAATATAGTCCAGCAAAGTTGATTAAAAAACAAACAAAATGCATTGTTAGACTGATAATCCACTAATGCATCTAAATTCTTAGAGATTTTATTACTCGAATTGGAAGGGGAGATATAGATTTTACTAGATTCGAACAGAAATACAGCGTTCATTCTATTTTTTCGCGTGTCTTAAGAACTGTTAATTTGATAACACCTAGGTTAGCTTGAGGCAAAACTGGCTATGAATCAATACACCTCTCACATCCTCGTTTTGAGATACTTCCAGTATCTTGCAAATAGCGTTATTCTATCTATCTCTAATTGTATCTACCACCTCCTCAAATACCTCTGCTGTACAAGTTCCCGTAAATATTCGAGGATATTTTTTACATTTTACATTGTAACCGAACATTTTCTTTCATACTTGAAACCCATTTATTTCTTTCCTCCTCGTTCCTCTTCCAAGAAAGTTTGGAATCCAATATGATCCCCTGGTATTTTACTTCCCTTGAAAGCATGAGTTCCTGTTCTTTTTTTTTGGGTTGGCTGTCTTCTTTGGGTTTGTATGTATTTAGACATTCACTGGGACCTGAAAGATCTATTGTGTTCCCTTTCTTCCACTTACTTCCTTAGAAAAATCTACAGTTAGAGTTTATTCACGATAAAAAGACGATGAGGTTTAGCTTCTCTCCTGCTTATCATTTAAGATTTTTAATTCAATAATAAATGTTTTTGACGAATCCCATGTAGCTTATTCATAACAAATAATGTGCTGGGACGAAGGTATAAATAAATTTACACAAAAAGCAAACAATAATGTATTATATTTGAACACTTCGGTTATGTAACATCTTCAACACTTTCCTTGATAATTCTGATACTCAATTATTGTTTATCTTCCAAAAGGATATTCAGGATGCTTTGTTATTCTGAAAAATATGAAAAATTGAATAAATATATAATAATAAGAGGTGGAGAAATGTTTTAAATGACCTACTGGAGTACAAAATATGAGTATGTTAACTTACATATCTCCACGATTGTCCATGCGGAACATTCTTCCATCTTCACCTTTATCCAGAGCCTCCAAAGCTCTTAGATCTTCTGGACTCAGTTTAAAATCCAAAACATTAAAGTTTTCTCGCAATCTTCCAGGCTTCACACTCTTTGGAATAACCACGATATTGTTTTGAGTTAAAAATCGAAGAATAATTTGAGCTGGCGTTTTCCCATATTTCCTTGCGATTTCATTCAGTGACGGGTCTCCAAGGATGTTTGGAAGTTCTCTTGAATTTCAATCAATTACATAAATAATACAGATATTTTGAAAAATGTTACCTTCCTTCTTTTTTATGGCGTTCGGCTGATCCCGGTGAACCAAGAGATGAATATGATACTACTACAATATCATTTTTCTTACAATAATCCCGCAATTCTTTTTGTTGGTTGTAAACGTGAAGCTCTACTTGTGTGTTTGCTGGCTTGATTCTGCAATTTTTCACTATTCTATCGATTTGGCGAATAGCAAAGTTAGATAAACCAATAGTTCTAGCTCTTCCGGCATCAACTTGTTCTTCCATTTTCTACAGATATCAATAATATTTAGTAAATTTACATTTTCATGAAGTGATCTACATGTCAAATGCTCATTGAAAGCTATAAGTGACTTACTTTCCATACGGCAAGGTGATCAGTGGGTTGTGGCTCCGATTCCATACCCTCAACATTCTTCACATATATTGGGAAATGAATTAAGTAAAGATCAACGTAATCTACTTGAAGTTTCTCCAAAGATTGCCTCAATTGTGACTCAACATCCTCAGGGCAGACATGAAAGTGCGGCAATTTTGTAGTAATGAATATATCTTCTCTTTTTAGTTTCCCAGATGTAAACCATTTTTTCAGAACTTTACCAATAACCTGTTCGTTCTTGTATAGAGCTGCAGTGTCTATGTGACGGTATCCTATTTCCAACGCAGCGTCAAGTGCTTTTTCTAGCTCTTCTGCATCGTTACACTGAAATTAAAATACGTCACGTTTACTAAAATAGAAATATAAAGAGATTTTTACTAATTATTATAGTTAAATATGACCACGCACTCTAGTGCGCGATGGAGAGCGGTAAGAGTAGCTGCAGTTAGTGGAAGTGGAGTCATGTTAAAGATTTTCTCTGCTCGTACCGCTTCTCTTTCTTCGATTACTTCCTTCCTTTGATTCAGTCCGGATTCAGTTACATTTTTCTACCTACCTTCGACTAGGAAAGGAATTAATCCCTCCCAATTCCAGAGAGAAAGGACTGGGAAGCAGGGCCTCCCATAATGGCGAATCTCAACTGGTACACTGATGGCTCTAAAACAGACTCTGGAGTAGGAGCCGGAATATACGGGGTACAGGAGAAGATAGCGATCTCTCTAAGCCTAGGGAAACATGCCACTGTCTTTCAGGCAGAGGTAATAGCGGTGTAATGCTGTGCAGAAGAGTTGATAAGACGGGAGGTGAATAACCAAAGAATCGTCATCTACTCTGACAGCCAAGCAGCACTAAAGGCGATACGCTCATATAAGATAACATCGAATCTGGTGTGGGAATGTCGCAAGGCCCTCAACAGACTAGGTAGTCATAATAAAGTAACCCTAGCCTGGGTACCAGGCCACCAAGGAATAAAAGGCAATGAAAAGGCCGATGAATTAGCCAAGCAGGGAGCAGCGGAGGTCATGATAGGGCCAGAACCTTCCTGTGGAATTGCCAAATGCCTAAGTAAAGGAAGCATCCACAAATGGATAAACAACCAGGCGTTGAACTGGTGGTATGGAACCCCAGGACAAAGACACGCTAAACTATTCCTTAAAAGCCCTTCGGCCAAACTGTCACACGACCTACTACGCCAAAGTCGAGAAACGACGAGGATAATAGTGGGAATGCTCACAGGGCACTGTAGGCTAAGGAAACATATGCACACAATTGGACTAGCAGAAGACAGCCTATGCAGGTTCTGCCAGGAAGAAGAAGAAACCGCGGAGCACGTACTTTGCGAGTGTGAAGGCCTAGCAAGGTTGCGGTTTCACTTATTCGGGGAAGAAAAACCGAAGGCAGAGAGCTACGCAAAGGAGGCGGTAACCAGGCTATTAAGTCTAATAAAAAGAATAAAGCTGGATATCGAGCTCTAATATAGGGAGGACCACAATAGATCTGCAAAGGTCGCAGTGGGATAGGACAAAGAGCCACTCCAATTTTAATCTAATCTAATCTAATCCCTCCCACATGAGCTGATTCCTTCACCACCTATTGCAGCAGACCAAAGACTAGATTGTTTGAGAGTCTTGGAATGCACGTGTCTCTTAAGCAGAGATTTTCGTTATTGATCTACGCGTTGGGTAAATTCTGGTCAATAAAATTATTTAATGACCCCCAGGCTGCAAATACAGCTGAGCTGAGCTCCCAAAGCTAGGGCTCGATTGGTTACCCATCAAAGCCTTATTTTTACTTTCCAATCATTTGTATGGGAAAGTAATATATAACGTTCTTGGATGATAAAACGGTCTCTTATTGTTTTTTTTAATATCAAAACCAAGTATATTTTTTCCGATTACCAGTTCTGTCAAAACTATTATTATTACTAGAAATTACTTACCTGCCAAGTGCCCAGCCCGATTATTGGGATTTTTACATCACCTAACATTGTTAACGACATTTTTTGTTACTTATTTGTCGCTTACTACACCTAAACTGTTACTGATATAATTAAGAGTATCTATAACCGCCTCTCGAAAGTTTTTTATATTGTTACTTAATCAAATATGTAGTTCAAAAAGCAAATATGATAAAATCTGTATAGATAATATAGCCAGAGATATTTATCTACTTGATATTTCTACCATATTCCAATGTATCCCTATTGTTAGCACATTTGTTTTTGATTGAAGTTCAATCGAATAAAAGCCACGTTTCAAGTCAGGACGGTACTAAGTAAAATTGTTGTTTTAAGACTTGGCAAGTACAGAAATTTTTAGAATTTTAGTTCTTTATGTTAGGTTGGAGCGAGGAAAAAATCTGAGCGAGCGGGAGGGGTCGCGACGTAAATGATCTGACCGTTACGTTACGTTGTTACGTTATGTGCTCCTAGTCTCCCGGCGCAAAATGTTTTGTCGGCATACATTGTATTATTAATTACAGTTAATAGAATACTTAATATGTATTTAATGCCAATCAACTTAATGATAAGATTTTTATAATTAATACTACTGTATATTTTTGTTAAATGATGTTTCATCCAGAGTAAAATAAATTCTTATATTAATATGTGTATATATTAGTAGTTCTCGTATTTTCTTAAACATAATCAAGCTATTTTGAAATTTGAAGGCAGATTTTCAGGACCAGAACCAGTCACTGGCATCGCGAAAAATTTTATAAGCAGACACTTTATCTGGAATACCATTCTGGATTAGGAAACGACAAAATCTCTTGCCACGAATCATTAAGCGATAGGTTTTACTTGTTGATAACCTACTTGAGTACTTGGGTTTGTGAATAAATTTATTTAATAATAATGAGTGTGTTGAGATTATAAATAATTAACCTTTATTCTGTATACACAGAGGTACTGCCGTTGAATGATAATTTTTCACTCAACGGTACTGCTGAACGTTAATTTTGCATTTAATGATTTCTAATTCAATAATAATATGAAAATGATTTAACTTTTGACTAAAACACTGTTGTTTATTTATAACACACAATGTATTGGAAATAAGGCATAAATAAAACACATAAAAACAAACAAAAAATGTATTATTCTTGCATTATTCTTGTATTATTTTTGTATTGCTGTTATTTAACTTCTTCAACACCTGCCTTGGTAGTTGTATAAAACTGTTTATGTTTATCTTCTAAAAGGATATTCAGGATGCTGTATTAATCTAAAAAATATGGGACGAATCAAATAAATATTTAGAACAAGAGACGCGAATTGCAGAAACATCAGGAAAAACGTTAACGGAGTTCAACGGCCTTAAGTATAGAAAATATGTTTTCTATTACTGACAAATGCAATGAAAAAAACCCAACTAATCTCCAGAAATATGAAACGACCTTGATAAATTGTCGACTATTTTTATTGGTGCTAAATTTTTCGACATTATTTTGGCATTAATAAATAATCTGATGAAAGACATAGAGAGAGTCGCAGTGGAATGCTTGTTAGACACACTCACCACAACAGTAGATATAATTAAGTTGAAGGAATTTTACTTACTTTTCTCCTAGCGTGTTCATACGGAACATTCTTCCATCTTCGCCTTTATCCAGAGCTTCCAAAGCTTTTAAATCTTCTGGACTCAGTTTAAAATCCAAAATATTGAAGTTTTCTCGCAATCTTTCAGGTTTTACACTCTTCGGAATGACAACGATATCGTTTTGGGTTAAATAACGAAGAATAATCTGTCCAGTTGTTTTTCCATATTTTTTAGCGATATCAATTAGTAGAGGGTCTCCAAGAATGTTTGGCAGAGTCAATTCTCTGGAAATTAATTATAATGCAAACATTTTTAGTCATATATAAATCAAGGCATATTCAGATTAAAATGCATCAATGCCTAGGCACATTCTCCTTTCTATGGCTACCAGGTTGAGCTGGTGATTCCAGGAAATTAAATAACCGATGAGCTATCCAGGTTGACTGTTGGGCACACCCTTTGTAAGACCTGAATCGTTCTGTGGAATTGGTCCGAATGCATTTAGGCTGAAGTCGAAAATGAAGGAGTGAAAAGCAGAGCACATCC
>CAJUYG010000970.1:75976-94709 GCA_910591675.1 Galerucella calmariensis | reverse complement strand
ATTTCAATTGATAAATTATGAAGCTGGTGCTGTTGAGAGTTGAAGGAATTTTACTTACTTGTTATCTTTCGAGTCGTTACGGAATATTCTTCCATTGTCACCTTTATCAAGAGCTTCCAAAGCTTTTATATCTTCTGGACTCAGTTTAAAATCCAAAATATCGAAGTTTTCACGCAATCTTTCAGGTTTTACACTCTTCGGAATGACAACGATATCGTTTTGGGTTAAAAAACGAAGAATAATCTGTCCAGTTGTTTTTCCATATTTTTTAGCGATCACAACTACTAGAGGGTCTCCAAGAATGTTTGGCGGAGTGAATACTCTGGAAATTAATTATAATGCAACAAATTTCCCAGTGGGCACGTATTTATTAGTCATATACAAATAAAAGCATATTCAGATTATTATTATTATTATTTCTATGGTTACCAGGTTGAGGTGGAGATTCCAAAAAATGAAATAATCGATGAGCTATCCAGGTTTACTGTGGGCACACCTTATGTAAGATTTGAATCGTTCTGTGCGATTGGTTCGAATGTTTTTAGGGTGATGTCGAATATCAAGGAGTAAAAAGCAGAGCACATCCATGGGAATACTTTCCAAGATTGAACCAGTTCAAAATATAACTCAGGAGCTACATTCAGAAGAGATCAAAGGCACTGGTAAGCCTTAGTGAAAACTGACTTAGAATCTCACAACGCACTGTAAATCAACAAACTAAATCAACAACTGTGCATCATGAAGCGTGGCTACTGCCAGGCACCCTGCACCTATAGACAGAATACGGTCCTCTCTCGCTAGGAGAGATTTCTCCACAAGGACAAACCCCAAATAGGAGAGGAAATAATTACCTCCTTGAAACTTTAACAGATTCTGCTTTTCAAAAAAGAAGTTGGATTGAAAGATGTGCCTTAACTGGATGGTGCACCCCACTTAATTGGCTATAAATGTTGGCTTCAAATAATTCTTGGTATTACGATTGTAGTTTTGTAGTTTGTTGTTCCAAGATTTTATAATAATTTAAACGATATAATCTAGATTTAAAAAATAACACATTTTTAAATATCATTCTAATTGGTTGTTATCATTTTTCACTTCCAGGTGTTCAGGACAGTTAAAAACACTTGCGAAGTGATATGATATCAGAATAACAATTTTAAACAAACAAAAGTTTATGTTATGATAAAAAATTTAAATGAAAATTGTACAAATATTGTTTTGAGTTCTCTTACACAGATTACTAACCAATTTTTGTAAGTGAAAACAGACGTTTAAATGTAAGAAATCGAAAAATTAGATAAATACCAAAGATATTTTGAACTTACTGTCCTTTTTTTCTATGGAATTCGGCTGATCCCGGTGAACCAAGAGAGGAATATGCTACTACAACAATATTATTTTTCTTACAATAATCCCGCAATTCTTTTTGTTGGTTGTAAAAGTGAAGTTCTACTTGAGTGTTTGCTGGCTTTATTCTGCAATTTTTTAGAATTCGATCAATTTGGCGAATGGCAAAGTTAGAAATACCAATAGTTCTCGTTCTTCCAGCATCGACTTGCTCCTCCATTTTCTACAGAGATAAATTTTAAGTTAATTCCTCCATGGTTATAATAAACATGTTGAAAAGAAGTTTGTAAAGTGAAACTGATGCTTTCATTTCAAGTTCTGGTAGCCACTACACAAATAGGTTTATCAAACGCCAATTTATGAGGGAGCACCTTGTATACTTTTTTGAATTAACTTACTTTCCATACGGCAAGGTGATCCGTAGGTTGTGGCTCCCCTTGTGAGTTGAAATATACTGGAAAATGAATTAAGTAAAGGTCAACATAATCCAGTTGCAGCTTCTCTAAGGATTGTTTTAATTGTGGCTCTACACCGTCTGGGTAGACACTTGAATGAGGTAGTTTTGTAGTAATAAATATATCTTCTCTTTTCAGTTTTCCAGATGTAAACCATTTTTTCAGAACTTTACCAATAATATGTTCGTTCTTGTATAAAGTGGCAGTGTCGATATGACGGTATCCTATTTCTAGGGCAGCGTCAAGTGCTTTTTCGAGCTCTTCTTCATCGGTACTCTGAAAGTAAAGTACATACATGAACGCCCTTTGGAATTTTTACTAATGATTACCTATATAATATAATGAATACATTTTATGATTAATTAGGGAAGCGACGGCTAACGGCGCTCAGCGGACTATGTTGTTTAACTTTGTAAAACGAATGTCTATGTTTGCGCTGACCTTGACAATGATGACATCAATAAATTTTGTAATAGTTTGTAGCAGTCGTAAATTTTATGTGAGATAAAATAACAAAATTTCAGATGGATTTATTTATAATTTCAATACTTACAATTAGAACAATATGCCTATTATACTGATTGTAAATAGTATATGATTGGATATAAATTATAAACTGATAAGTGTTTATTCACAGAAATTACATACCTGCCAAGTTCCCAGCCCGATTATTGGGATTTTTACATCACCTATCATTGTTAACGACATTTTTTATTTACTTTTTTGGCGCTTACTACCTACACCGACTTGATATTAATTACACAATTAAAAGTGTAGTCGCGTATTAATACTATTATTTAATCAGATAATACTTATATAAAAAAATGGAATGTAGAGATAATATAAGGGGGATTTATCTACTTGGTATTTTTGTAACACAACAATTCACAGGTGTATCTGCTTATTTGTCATAGCAAAAATATTTCTGGCCAGGGCAGTATTAAGAAAAATCTTTACATATAAATATTTAGAATAAAATGTGGGAACATAAATAAAGTATTTTCTAAGGCGTGTATCCGAGATAGCACAGACATCTATGAGAAATCTTGAAGATACCATTCTTACAAATCTTTGTGGGATATATCATTGTTGCTAATTTCTACATAGTAGATCTAGAAATTGTTGCTTAGAAAAATATCCACAGATTTCGTTATGTCCCGAATGTTTACATATTTACATCTTTAAGACGTCTTATTGCCATTAAAGCACTGAGCTTTTGTGAAATCAGTTCCAATATTGTGTGGGAATGCCTAGACAAACTCAATGGATTGGGCGAGAAAAATGTAGTCACCTTACTATGGATTCCAGTACACACTGGAATAGAAGGAAATGATATAGCAGATGAACTATCGAAGAGGGGGACTAAAATACCTTTCTGGGGGCCTGAACCCTTTTGCGGAATCAGTCAAAATGTAATATTGGAAGAAATAGGTAAAGCCGAAACAAAGAGAAGATCTGACCATTGGAAATATCTAGTGGGGCTTATCCAATCGAAGACTCTTCTGGGTGACTAGACTACAACCTGTTGAGATCAAATTAATGCATAAGTCAAAGTAAAACTGCGCTAAGAGTTTCAACAGGGATCCTAACGGGACATTGTCGCCAGAATGGGCACCTGAAAAAGATCAAAATAGTGGAGGAAGAAGAATGTAGATTTTGTGGCATGGAAGAAGAAACTCTCATCCACATACTTTCCAACTGCACAGCACTTCAGAATCCTAGAGCACAGCACCTGGGAGATTACTGGATAGAAGAGGAACATTTACCTAAGTTGAAGCTACTAGTCTTTGAGACTCTACTCAGAAACTAAGTACAAGTAAAGAGACACAATAGATTTTTTAGGTCTCGGTGAAAGTCACCTCAAAATACAAACATACATACAAGACTTTAGGGACTAAGACGTTCAAACTGAGATATGATACGAAACGAACGTCTTCAAGACGTCTTGTGCTATCTGGATTCCCAAATTATGCAGGAGCTCATTATCTATTGTAGACTTCATAGTCTAGATTTCTAGATCTTTGTACTCCATATATTTCGTGGTTTTTTCTTTTGGTCGAAAACCTTGGAATAACTTGAATAAAACAATGACTTTTTTTAACAATCTTTATTAAAAACCTACGACTTTTTCACTTTGTCTTTTTTAGATGCACAACATATTATTTTAAATAACTTAATAACCATAAAACAACACAAAACGATCACAGAACTCCAAATTACTACGACATCTACTAAATAATACTTGTACCAAGGTAAGTTAGTTCCAAATACTCTTAAATGGGAAGCCCCACCATGTCTAGCTACGTACTCTACCCAGTAAACTGCCAAATCCAACGGTGGAATCGGTCTGTCACGAAGTATATCCGATCTTCGCTTTACATTTTCTGTGTATCTAAAATAAGTAATAAATAAAATTATTGAATTGTAATAATTTTAACAATGATTGAAACAACAAACTAGTTCTAGTTTTCCCACGTAAAATGTTGGTGGTGCTTGTGCCCAGTTTGTTCAACTCAGTCCCTTTATTCTTATTTGCTGTGTCCCTCCTATTCAGCAGGATCCTAGAACTTTGTGTGAAAATAGAGACTTCTTCTATTTTATAGAATCTACACTGCTGCTTCACCACTTTGAGCTAAGTGAGGTGTCCATAAAGCGGCAGCATCCTGTTAGGACACCTGTTAAAACTCTGGATTAAGCATATCATTTATTTTATCTGTTAAAAGTTATCTGTATGACAGTTTTTCCAAACCTGGGATCCTATTTCTTTTTGTTATATTGTATTTTTTATTGATTTTTTTGGTTATACTTTTACCTGTGACAGCTTAGTTTTTCTGATTTCTAAGAAGCAAGGGGAGCTTTTGTGGTGGTTATACTTACTTTGGATTATTCAATAAATCATTAACGGCAGTTCGGAATGTATCTTCTGTAAGATCAGTGATGGATAATCCTAGACCTATTCCTAAGGATTCAGCTTTCGCAGCATTAATTTTTTGATCACCTAATACAGGTAGAGCCAAAATTGGAACACCTATATGTACTGTTTCTGTTAAACTTAGCAGACCAGCATGTGTGATGAATAGTTTCACATTTGGATGAGCTGAAATTTACAGAAAAAAAATTAATAATTACAAAGAATCTGTCTATAATAACTTGGGCAACTTTTCAAAAAGTTTTACCTAATAGCTCTTGTTGCGGAAACCATTTTCCTAGAATCATATTTTTGGGCTTTCCAGGCCAATCGTCTTCATCCCATTTACAAAAAACAGTCTGTTTGAGAGAACCGAATACATTCACCAATGCCTCTTTAACCTCTTTTCTCATTTGTGAAGGCTTCAAATGAGAACCAAGACTGAAGAATACCACACCTATTTACAAATAAAATTAAAACTTAAAAACCATTTTAATAATTCGATTGAAGAATATTTACCATCTTTAGCGTTGTCCAAAATCTTCTGTAAATCCTGTGGTAGCTTACCACCAGGTGAAATATGGAATCCTCCAATATCGATAAGATTAGGTACTTTTGGTGCGGCAGACGTTACACTTTCATGCGAATTAGAAAGAACCAGAGCAACATTTTTATGTAGCTCGTGAATGCCGGGACATTGTGGAAAAAATTCTTTAACCAACCTACTTTGTACTGGATAAACGTTTAATTCGAAATTTAGTTTGGAAAATAATTCCAAGAGTGCATTTTCAGTCCTTTGCATAAACGTCATATCTTCGGCAAAAGTAACAAACGTATTTGGTACGTAAGAAGGTGGAGTGGGATTTCCAATTACGTTAGATATCCAAGCAGCAGCACCGATGGAACCAAGTAAGATCACAGGAGCTTTGAACTGGCATCCGAAAGCGGTTAGAGCATCTGTCATCAACGATTCAACTATAACCACGTCGATTTTCTCATTGGATTTCATAAGTTTTTGAACTTCCGGATCTATGAAGGCGTTTCTCATGCATGCATCATCTAGAAAGTTCATAGCTGCAAGGTTCATGAAGGAACTGGAACCAGCCATGTCCAGGATTTTGAATCCTGTTTCCTTTTCAGATTCCTCTGAAACAGAAATTGTATTATAAGAATAAAAGAGTGAAATAATTTATACAGAAAGGTAGAAAAATAACCATAATTTACTACTAGGTTTTCAACAAAATCAGCAGCATATTTTTAGAAGTGTCCAATGTTTTTAGAAAAAGTATGCTTTAGAGTCAACTTGGCGGTAGACATACCCTATAGACCATTCTAGATAAGTCGGTCATATTGGGCTGGTCCCACGATCAACTGGAGTAGAAGTTTGTGTGGTTTGGCATGTGGCCCAAGTCAGCTGGTTGACAGAACTGATTACTAATTAAAGTCTAACTGCCATTCGTTGATTACCAAATCCTTCCCAATAATAATAAATTTGAAGAGAACTGTAGAGTACACTCTTCAAAAAGAACAAAAATAAAATAAAACTACAAGAAGAAGAAGCATAACCAAACCAACTGGAATATAACAGGAGTCCTCCACGGCAATATGGATGACCTGTAAGTTACGTCATTCTGAAATGGTCTATAGTACGTTACTAAAACAAAACATAAACATTCACCTCACTTCACTTCAAACGACTTTTACAATTCCAGTCTAATTATTTATAAATTTACTTACTGTGCCATCTCTTGAATGAAAGTGAAACTTCAAGTTGTACTTAACCTCTAAATATTTTATTTTTGGATACGAATTAATAAAAGAAGCCGGCCGAGGTCAAAAACATCAACAATGAGATGTCTCCTACATCGTAATTATTATATAATATGTACCCAATTTTATTTTATAAATATTAAAAATGAGTTATTAAATACATCATTAGGAACTAGAACTAGTAGAACATAATATATATCGATCTAACAATATTATTATCTCTATTATAACAACAAAAAATTGCAGTAAGTATATTCGAATTTCATAAATAAACTGTAAACTATACAGGTTTGATATTATCTAAATGTGCGTAATGATTATGTAAACTTACCAAATTTCTTGCCACAGTTCTCAATAAGGATGAACTTAAGACTTCCCTTGCCCTCCGGTATTTTGTCGGTAAAAGTAGATATCATAGTTACATCATGACCAGCCTTAACTAATCCTTTAGCTAAAGAATATCCAAGAATAAAGTGACTTTTTGAAGGTAATGAAAAAACCATTAAAATCTTCGACCCCTGGGCCAAAGAGATTAAGGTTAGAATAGCTGCTATAAATAACGAACGCATGTTTACCAACGCGTTGAAACAGACAGACTAAATCAAAAAATCAACATTTAATCGTCAACACAGTGCATTACTCCAACCTTCAGAGCTAGGCTAGCAGGCTAATAATTGATTCTACGCCACTTATCTCAGTATAACAGCTTAGTCCAGGACGTCGGGACTAAAAATTCACAAAACAACATAAAAATAATATAGTAGGAGCAGTGAAATATCAAAAATATAAATCATAATATTTTATACATACATTATTTGGTCATTTGGTTTGCCTCTTGTTTGTATACAATGTGGAAAAGCTAAGTATCTATTATAAATTGGTTATTGAATATATTTATAAGAAATCCCAAGAAATGTGAAATATAAATGTAGTGCCAACGTATAATGTATTAGGTCATTCACGAAATAGCTTAATTTATACTTTTATAGTTATGTCTATCAACAATTATATAAAAACATTAGTAAGCCTAAATAAATATATTTCTGCTAGGAAAAACGGGAAACTGCTCTGAATTTATTGATGAATGCGACTCTATCTCAATGAAAACACTTCTTTAGCTGGGCAGATTCCAAGTAACCTTCTAGAACTACTCTTCTGAAGAGTACAAAAGGCCTAATTTTGTAGCTGTGATTTGAGGTATCCACGCAGAAAAAATATAAAGGTGTTACGACTGGTGACCGAGCTGACCATCCTATTGGACCTCGTCGTCCAATCCATCTCCCAGGATATTCCTTATCTAGATAACTTCTTACTACAAAGTAATAGTGTGCAGGAGTATAATCTTGTTGAAACGTTATTTCCAGGTTACCAAATTCATCTGCATTATCTCCTATAATTTCTCAAAATTCCTACTTTTGATACCGCAAAAAATACCGTTAGGATTCCGCTGTTACACCTTCAATAATACCGCTAAAGTACCTTCAAGAATACCCCTAGGATACTAGAACATACCTTTACGATGTTTTAAGAATACGTCAGGAATAATTGACCACTAGGATCCAGGTTCACTTCTCTACACCTTGTTCCCGTAGACCTCATTTAATTTTTGTTCCGGCCCCGGTAGATATAAAATTAATATTTAAATTTTCTTAAAATTTCAAATTCACCCGGCTATAAGAGCGGTTAACGTAGGTTTTCAATTTTTTTAAATAAATATGTTCAATCGAATTCTACAAGGTATTTCTACCTTTTTCACCTTAGTTCCATTTTCATTGACGCGCCCTAGAGCTTCTTATAGTCTGACAACTCTTTGGCGTAACTAGCTCAGCACATATTATCTCTGCATGGATGCAAGCTTGGGGAAAACCCCAAGTATCTTTCAAGCGGAAATCCACTCCATAAGAAAGTGCGCCCAGTTTAATATTGATAAAGGATACAGAAGACAAAGGATTATCATAATGTCGGATAGTCAAGCAGCCATTAAAGCACTGAACTCTTGTGTAATCAATTTTAAAGTGGTGTGGAAATGCCTAGACAAACTCAATGAACTGGGGGAGAACAATATAGTCACCTTACTATGGATTCCAGGACACACTGGAATAGAAGGAAATGAAATAGCAGATGAAGTAGCAAAGAGGGCGACTGAAATACCTTTCTAGGAGCCTGAGCCCTTTTCGTGGTATCAGTCCCAATGTAATGTTGGAAGAAATAGGTAAAGCCAAGAAAAAGAGACCATTGAAAAGATCTAGTAGGGCTCATACAGTCAAAAACTCTTCTGGCAGACTACAACCTGTTGAGATCAAAGTAAAACTGCGCTTAGAGTTTTAACAGGGATCCCAACGGGACTTTGTCGCCTGAATGGGCACCTGGTAGATTCTGTGGCTTGGAAGAAGAAACCTCCATCCACATACTTTACAACTGCACAGCACTTCAGAATCCTAGAGCACAGCACCTGGGAGATTACTGGAAAGAAGAGGAACATTTAGTTGAAGCCTGCAAATATCCTAAAATTCCTTCGGGAAATAGGACTGAAGGAGCTACTAGTTTCTGAGACTCTCCTCAGAAACTAAGTTGAAGTAAGTTGCACAATGGATCTTTTAGGTCTCAGTGAATGTCACCCCAAAATACATACATACATGGCATGGAGCCGGCATCATTCTTGAGTGCCCAAGTTAACATCCAGTTTAAAATTGCCAAACTATTACAGTTACAAAACTTCAAGCTTTTCAGTTTTGTTACATAATTTTATATTTATTAAACTTAACTTTACTTTCACATGTTATGACTTGATATTAAATAGCAAAACTTGTGGTCACATCTAGACGGTAGCTGCTGAAAGTTTCAACCACCTTTTGGTGTTTTTGTAGGGAAATTCTGGATGGTGAACTATCCTGAAAAATAAAACTTAATATTAATAAGATTTGTAAAAGAGGCTAGGTTCTTAAACATTCAAATTATTCAGGACAGATGTATTATGGCAACTGATATGATAGCGATACAATATTTTGGTTAAAAGCGTTCAAAGAAGCAGAAGTACTAAAACTAACTAACTAACGAAGAGTCTGAACTTGTATAGTCACTTGTATTCCCATGTATTTTGGCTCGCTGAACACGAATCCGGCCTCAGAATCACTCAATCGCCATTCAGTTTTATTTAAATTGCAATTAATGATCAGCAAATCCAAAAAATGGACTATTTTGACAATTTATCGATATTATAAGTGAAACATATTGATCGTGTGACGTTTTAGTTGCAAATTGCAATTCTCGTCTTTCTAGGCAAGAGAAGGACGCTACAGTGGCTACAGATCCTTTGATTAGGATTATTATCTAGCCTTTCTTGATCCGTTATCTAATTATTATCACTGCATACTTAGCACTTCAGCTTTTTTATAGTTAATCGTGGCAACATTGAATGTTTTCAACTGCATTCCTTCCACTGCGTCATATGAGTTTACCATGGGAATACATGTGTCGCTTACCTAGGTCAGACACTTCGTTTTTTTGTGTATGCCGGTGTTATTATTACGAAAGCCTGTATCTGATACGATTGCTGAATTTACTATATAGCACATATTTTCAACTAACATTGGTGAGAAGTGAGTCCAAAAGAATATTATTGCATCCTCCCCTCTATCCAAATCTCCTAAGATCCTACAATCCTCGTCGTCAAGTGTGAAATTGAAAATATCAAAGTTTTCTTTCAACCTTTGGGGGTTTACACTTTTAGGGATGACTACAACATCTTGCTGAGTGAAATATCTTAATACAATTTGAGCTGTGGTCTTTTTATATTTTTCAGCCAATTTGGTAACTACTGGATCCATAAGAATATTAGGCGATTTGAATCCTTTTCTGAAAATAAAATAGACATTAAAATTCATCTCTACCTAAGAACCAGCCTGTTTTAAGTCACATCTTAAAAATCTTACAAGGGAGCATTTATAAAGTGTTACAACTGTTTAATTTCATTTCACTTATCGATATTACCAAACTCTCAATAATACCCATTGTATAGTTGACATTTTATTCTCACCTGCCTAAGTTCTTGAGGAATTGTTCAGCACCAGGAGATCCTAGGGTGGCAAAAGATACCACAGTGATGTTGTTCCTACTGCAGAATTCCCGTAATTTTTTTTGTTGGTGATAGATCTGCACTTCAATTTGATTATTAAGTGGTTTGATTCTACAATTTTTCAGAATTCTCTCGATCTGTTCAATATTGAAATTAGATACTCCTATAGCCTTAGCTCTTTTTGCATCAACTTGTTCTTCCATTTTCTACAAAAAACAAAATCCTGAAATAGAGAAGTCGTGAAATGCTTTTGTGTGTGTTAAATTATTTACCTTCCAAATACCAAGTTGGTCGGTGGGTTTTGGTTCAGCCGGCTGACCATTTTCTCCTTTTTCCATGTATATCGGAAAATGTATCAAATAAAGATCGACATAGTCCAATTTCAACTTTTCTAGAGATTCTCTCAAACTGGGTTCAACCAAATTTGGCTCATTGTTGTACATAGAAAGTTTGGTAGTTATAAAAATATCTTCCCTCTTGATTCTTCCAGATTTGAACCATTTTTCCAGCACTTTTCCGATTATATGTTCATTATCGTATAAAGCAGCAGTGTCGATATGTCGATAGCCGATTTCCAGCGCATTATCGATGGCAGTTGAAAGCTCGGCTTCATCTTTTGCCTAACAGAACATTCAATAATTAATATCGGTGAAACGAAGCTCCTTATCGTGCGTTTGGATACATGAAGTGTCCGATTTAAATTAAGAGTCCAACCATTGGTAGAAATGACGATTGGAGACTACACTACATTCAAATTTTACTTACGCCACCTGACAACAACTCTAGCAGTAGAAGTTTTGAGAACATATTCCTGTATTAGCAATCAATCGTTACACTCAACACGGATCAATTTTGGTTTTCTCTGGTTTTCGTTTTAAGTATAATCGACGCCCAACTAGCAGAATGGAATTCTAAGAGGACTGAATTGTTGTATAACAGTCGAATAGCGTTGTTTTAAGGACTTTTTATTTTTATTAAGCCTTTTGTTGCGATAATTTCGTTTTTTAAATAAAATTGTTGTATTAAATGATTCTATAGTGACTTTTACAATATATGCTATAACGCAGTATACGATTATTTCTTTTAAAATTATATAATACCTTATAAGCAAGTTTAAATACAATATCAAAAATATTATTTTATAAGACTTTTATAGAGGAAAGTCACCAAATATGGAATAGTATCCTAATATGGAATGCCTTCATTTCTCTAAGACTATAAGTATGAAACGCAACACTCGACCATCTTCTGTTTCATTCGGTCTACAAACTATCGCAGTCCATCGAGTCAGTTGCGCGAATACTTCACGTGTGGCAGGCGTGTTTTGTTTTGTTGTCGTGCAGAAAATTTTAGAGGTAAGTAATAAACGAGTATTATAGTGTATCTAATGTTAATGTGATGACCTTGAATTGTATTACAAATATTTTATGCAGGTTAATTTTAATCCACTATATTAATTTGAATTACATTTGAAAAGCATTATTTCCCAATATTCGAATTTATAAAAAAAAATTATGCACGCCATTTGGGCGGCTTTTTCCTTCAAAGGGATTAAAAATATGGGGCATCACAGAAACAATAGTTACACTATACCAGCTGTTATGTTTGTTTACGTAAGTGTTATACTATTTAGTATATCGGTATTATGTTTATTCCACCATTTTGTGATCTTTTGTCAATAAAATATTGTGACTTTAAAGAATATTTAGAAGAGTTTGAACTAGTATGAAAATTCAAATATGGACAGTCGTCGGTGTCTAATTATGGAATATTAAATTAAATGCTTGATGTGTGGGCTCTGGGCACATTATGATTGTGCTGGTCCAGAGTTTGATACTTGGATCTGTGACTTTTGCAAGTAATTATGTAACTTCTTTCATTTATCACAATATATTTTATTTATTTAATTGATCTCAAAGATATTAATGTCCATTTTTGTTATTGTTATGTTGATTTATGCTTATATTCCATATATGGATACCTACAATTTGGTTACTCATTTGTGATTTTGTTTTTTGTGTTAGATTTTAATTTGATTGAAGGCTGTTAATTACTACATATAAATGTATGACTGATTAGTAAAAACATTAAACTGATTTAATTTATATGAAGTTTTTTTTATATCCCAAAAACAAAATGGTATTCCATATTTGGTGACTTTCCTCTTCCTATTGTATAAGAGTTCTATATAACTAACAGCTACAACATTATAAAATAGTTACTTAAGCTTATCTTATTGAAGATGTATAATGTTGTATAATAAATATTGTAAAGCATTCAATTGCGTTGCATTATAAAACACTTTTTAGTTGTATAGTGCCTAAATATTCTTCGTTACAAAACAGTTATCGTATACCGTTTCATTTTACAATAAAATATTGTTTAAGACATTTCTTTGGGATAAAATTGTTGTTTTATAAATCGCCATGTTTAAATAAGCAATTCTTGTACCGCTATCGCCGCCATTATGAGAAATTGATTTGGAAACATGAAACCATATTGAAAAATGTGACTTCATCATTATTTAGAGAATTATATTGTGAAAGAATATACATATGAAGTGATAAACTATTAAAATCATAAAAAAAGTATTTTAGGATATTTTATTTTATTATTTTTTTCAAGTATCCACTTGAAACTTAACCAGAATTGAAGCGCTTTATTTTCTTGCCAAATATATACCTATAATCTATCAGTAAAATTTGCGGCGCATCAAAATTTGTGCTATTAAACCATCCAAATAAAATTATAATTTTCAATATCGATGTCCGCCCAAGCGGCCCAAGTCGTTTTGATAAGTCTCCATTTCTACAAATGAAATGTATGATGCACGTTCAAGTTGAAATATAATTTGGTTCTGATACTCTTCACTAAAAACGGAAATGCTCTTATAAACTGCTAGATGACAAAATGTTTCCATTGTGCTCGAAATAACAGCATTATAAAAAAAATATTGCATTATACAACCATTTGGTGAGACCTTCATAGTGCTGCTTCAATCCCATTTTATAGACGTGACTACATGACTTAAATCATTTTATAGTAGCTGTATAAATGATTATAAAACAGTCATATAGGAGTTGTATAAACTTTCAATAGTACTGTTATACAACCAAACAGTTATATAAAAATGGGCCCTTTTTAATTGTATAAGGATCATTTAATTGTTTTGTAGACCTTTATAAGAATTTTAGTATCCTATAAGACATATCTTGTAGCTCTTTATACAAACCTTATAGAATTTAAATTACTACTTGGGCGTTTTGTCCAAAGGAATGTAGATAAAGAGACGAGAGAGAAAAAGATCTTTATCCAGCAGCTCCTGTAAACCTGATGTTTTGTTTTAATCCAACGAGGTAAACACATAGGTGCTGCGGTTTTTGAAATGTCAAATTTTGGTTCAGGACCATTTTAGTTAAGTATAAATCGATTTAGAATTTTCACCAATCAACCTTAATAAAAAATATATGCAAGATATTGAATTTCAAATGAAGTCTCACGTTTTGGAATATATAACAATTGAATTCAATCTAATTATAATGCTGAAATTGCAAATGAACTGGCAACAAGAGGGGGCTGGAACCCTTTTATGGTATCAGCACCATTCCTAAAAATGCCTTAAGGGCACCTTAAGTTAATGGATCAAAATGAATGTATATTTTGGAACTAAAGAAAATACCCATACTCACATACTTCTTTCTTGTATTCTACTAGGATAGGAGATATCATTGGAAATAATTTATTCCGAAGCTTATTGGCTACTTAAAAAGAGTACGTCTGGAAAATGTAATCTAGATTCAGGAAACCACAATAAATATGAAAAGGTCGCAGTGAAATGGACCTCATAAAATTTATATATCTTCTTGAACGAAAAGTTTTGAATATTTTTGAAGAAAATACCGCTCAATAATAAGCTATATAAAAATGCTATGTTACCTGCCAGGTTCCTAGTCCTACCAAGGGAATTTTTACTTCACCCAGCGTTGTATGTGACATTTTCAACTCTCACCCACATTCTAAAATTACAATGGGAATGATATACATAAATTAAAAATGCACCATATATACCTGCGTAGTAACACAACATTGGTCGCTTTTGGAAAAGCACATCGATTACTAATCGATGATTAATTTTGTAATGAGTTATCGGAAAATGATCAATCGGACGCCATTTTAAAACCGTGTTTTAGTTTAAAATTTTTGATGAAATGGAGTATGAAGCGATGTATGAACTGAACAACATCCTCTACACATTAAGAGGAAGTCAAGAACTTTATGACAAATTGAATGATATGTAAAAAATGTGATAAAATAGGTTATGTCTGTCGATGGAATTTTTAATAGTAATTCCACAAGCGATTGAATTTTGGCGATAAGTCTGTCGATTTATTTTATAACGAAACTGAGCTGCAAGATTCAATAAAATATATCAACTATACAATTATATCACCGGTCTACAAGTGATGTCCCTTCTAATTGCAAACCAGGATGGCCTTTTTTTTTGTTCGAGCATGATTTTAATTGATTTGAAATTTAAATAATCCATTATCGGATAGCAATTTGAGCAAAATTTGATTCTACCCTGTTATAGGAGAGTTAGGAGAGTTAGTCCTCTTCAGGGCTTGAATTGACTGAATTTAAAGCTGTAGCTGTACACCCAAAGGATGGCCATTTGGTTAATTTCCGCAATGTATCGCTGTTCCGAACGTTGCCAAAATTAAGATGCAGGAAAAACCCACAGAAAACCTGCATCCGCATCTCGGATAGGAAGGAAGAGGTGAATTTTATTGCATTTCAATTTAAAATATGTGATGAACTAATAGGTGCGGTTGTGTTGTGCCTCGCGGCGGCTGCTCCTCTTGGTGTCCGGTTGCTTTCCATGCACTTTTCTTCCCGCTTTTGTTACACTTTTTTAGAGCTTTCGCTGTTTGGCGCGTGTGTGTTGTTTTTTGTGTAGTTGCGCCTCGTAGTCTCAAGCTCCTCGCGATGTCGTGTACCGTGGTTGCTCTCTATGCACTTTTCATCCGGCTTTTCGGTACAATTTTTTGAGAGGTTCCGCTGCTTTGGCGCGTGTTATAATTTATTAGTCCGAGGTTAGGAGATTGGCGAGAAATTAAAGTATGCCTTGTTGCCCTGGCCTTGGACAGAGCAGTTGCAGTTATAGCACAGTATACCAAAACAACAAGAAGTGCATCTCAACTTCGCGCATCGGTTGAGCGCAGTTCGCCATTTCGGTTTAGAAACCTTTCAAATTCAGCAAGGACGGCGTATATTCTACTTCTGTTTAGGGACAGTTTAGTTTGGTTTAGTCGCGTAAGCAGTGGCGTAGTGTGGATTAAAATTTTTTTTGAGTGACAGTAATAAAATAAGATGAATAAAGTTGAAGCAGGTGTGATTTGTGCTGCAAAGAACTGTAAAAGTAAATCATATTTGTATATGAAAAAAAAGTTTTTTTGGATTTCCCTGTTTTCCTGTTTTATTTATTATAAATTTATATATAAGAGTTCGAATTTATTATACATTTAAATAGAAATAAACATAAAAAAAGATATTAAAGAAAGAAAGCAAGAAATTTATTGATCTTTACAAATTGGTATACAATGTTATGCCAGCTACTTCTATAAATAAACAAACACAACATGTTTAGACACGTAATTACATACTGAAACTTTAAAATTAATTTACATAAATCCAACATGATTACATTTATCTTACAATTAAAATGGAATTTTATTTATTTAATTAAATTTAAAAGAGTGAATCAATCTTCATATGAAGATCTGGGCCATTCAAAATCGAATACCTCCTCAATCTCATAAAATGCCTGCCCTACAAGCGCCTGTTTTACTATAAATTTTAATTTCTTGAGTGTAAAATTTTTCCATAATATTGGAAGAGCGTTATACCTTACAGTAATAGAATTCTGTTTGCCTAGCAGTACCCTCCTGATTCATTTTTGTTAGTCTAATCAGGTTTTTGTATTATAGTTGTGTATCATTGATCCAGTGGTATACTTAATATGTTTATTTTTATGCACAGAAATGATAGCTTCCAAAATGTATAAACAAGATATTGGGAGAATCTCTAATTTGATAAAAATAAGCCTTACATGATCTCTAACATTATAATAATGATAAGTTAATTATTTGGCGTCATATTTAATGAAATGAAATCTTAAATTGTAATTAAATATTATTGCATTATTAAATTTAACTAGGTATTTAATAAAAATCAATAAGTATATTCTCTGTTTTATTACAATTTGTTTTGCTATTGTTGCCGATTCTAAATTCTCTAGAGTCTTTTCCTTGTAACATGTTCAAATTGTTTATTATATTACATTCACAACATTAATCTGCTCAATAAAATTTTCTTCGAAACATGAATTTAACAACTTTGAATTATACTAATCCTTCCCTGTCCAAAAAGTAGAACTGTTAGTTAATACGGACCTCGTATCTAAGCCCGAATGGCCGTTTCAAGGCCAAATAAAATTATTGCGCACAAGCGATGCGCGAGGCGATGCACTACTGGTTGTTTTGGTATACTGTGATTATAGTTGGACGGTATGAGGTGATGAAGCGTCTCGATAACGCAAGTTATCTTGAGAACTTTTTGGACTTCCGAAGGGAAGTCAAATGGCATTGGAGGTTTTGGCCATGTTATAGGGGCTATTTCCTCGGGTTTTGAGGCTGGAGTTTGTCTTTTTGGACATTTAGGGTGGTCACCGCCACAATTGGTCGTGACTACCACAGTGAGGGCAGTTGTAAAGCTTGGCTTTACATTGGGTTGTAGAATGGCCTAGTTTTGTACATCGAGTACAATATTTTGGGGCGGGTGGAGGTGGATTTGCGTTGGAAATTTCGCAACGATAGTTTGAGCCGTAAAGGAGGATGCCTTTTGATAAAACATGTTGTAGCTGGGATTCGGAGTTTGTGATGACTCTGATTAGGGTGGTTGGAGTGTTTGGTTGGTTATATCTTGTAGATATACCAACCTCGTTTAACTTAGAAGTGTTATTCAATGTCTGCCGGGGCATATAGCTCGAGAAGTAATTATTTCTTCTTAGCTGGTCGGTCATTGTTTTTTAAAAAATATTTTACAAAAACTTTGTAAGGCTTTATAAGAATATTAAATCTATTATATTCGATATACATTATTTTATACTTATAATTTTACACGCTATGACTTAATATAAAATATCGATTAGTATAGTTTAAAAGTTCAAATCTAGACGGTATCTGAGGAAAGTTCCTGGCACCTTTTGGTGTTTTTGTAGGGAAATTCTGGATGTTGTACCATCCTGAAAAATGAAACTTAAATTAATAAGAATTGTAAAGGAGAATTCTTCATATTTTCAACTTACATTGGTGTGACGTGGGTCCAAAAGAATATTATTCCATCCTCCCCCCTATCCAAATCTCCTAAGCTTCTGCAATCCTCGTCGTCAAGCGTAAAATTGAAAATATCAAAGTTTTCTTTCAACCTTTCGGGGTTCACACTTTTAGGGATGACTACAACGTCTTGCTGAGTGAAATATCTTAATACAATTTGAGCTGCGGTCTTTTTATATTTTTTAGCCAATTTGGTAACTACTGGATCTACAAGAATATTAGGCGGATTGAATTCTCCTCTGGAAATAAATTAGACATGGTTATAACTCATGCTACGACTATACAGAGTGTCAATTTTATTACTTACCATGGGCTGTATCTCGTGAACGAAAAGAGATATCAAAGAAATTTCAAAACTGTTTCTACTTGTGATACGTCGTTGGCAGGCCCGTAGAAAATGCTTTCCAACGGTCATAAACGGTAGTCATAAACCAACAATGGAATTTTAAGAGGACTGAATTGTTGTATAATAGTCGAATAGCGTTGTTTTAGGGACTTTTTTTTTCTATTAAGCCTTTTGTTTCGATAATTTTGTTTTTTCAAGAAAATTGATGTATTAAATGATTCTATAATGACTTTTACAATATATGCTATAACGCATTATACGATCATTTCTCTTAAAATGATAGAATACCTTATAAGCCAGTTTATACAATATCAAAAATATCATTTTATAAGACTTTCATACCTATTGTATAAGAGTTCTATAACATACTATATAACTCAGCTACAGCATTATAAAACAGTTACTTAAGCTTGTCTTATTGAAGCTGTATAATGTTGT
>CAJUYG010000970.1:59331-75966 GCA_910591675.1 Galerucella calmariensis | reverse complement strand
CCATTTGACAATAAAATATTGTTTAAGGCATTTCTTTGGGATAAAACTGTTGCTTAATAAATCGCCATGTTTAAATATGCAATTCTTGTACTGCTTTCGCCGCCATTTTGAGCAATTGAATTGGAAACATGAAACTATATTGAAAAATGTGACTTTATCATTATTTAGAGAATTATATTGTGAAAGAATATCCATATAAAGTGATAAACTATTAAAGTCATAAATAAATGTATTTTAGGATATTCTATTATATTTTTTTTTTAAGTATCTACTTGAAACTTAACTAGAATTGAAGCGCTCCATTTTCTTGCCAAATATATACCTATAATCTATCAGTGAAATTTGCGGCGCATCAAAATTTGTGCTACTAAACCATCCAAATGAAATTATAATTTTTACTATCGATGTCCGCCCAAGCGGCCCAAGTCGTTTTGATAAGTCTCCATTTCTACAAATGAAATGTATGATGCACGTTCAAGTTGAAATATAATTTGGTTCTGATATTCTACATTAAAAAATGAAATGCTCTTATAAACTGCTAGATGACAAAATGTTTCCATTGTGCTCGAAATAACAGCATTATAAAAAAATATATTGCACTATACAACCATTTTGTAAGACCTTCATAGTGCCGCTTCAATCCCATTTTATAGATGTGACTACATGACACACTATTAAATCATTTTATAGTATCTGTATAAATGATTATAAAAAAGTCATATAAGAGTTGTATAAACTTTTAATATAAATGTTATACAACCAAACAGTTGTATAAAAATGGGCCCTTTTCAGTTGTATAAGGATCATATAATTGTTTTGTAGACCGTTATAAGAATTTAAGTATCCTATAAGACATATCTTATAGCTGTTTATACAAACCTTATAGAATTTAAATTGCTACTTTTGAATTATACAATAAAGGAGGAACATTTATTTGATAACAAAAATAACAAGTGTTAAATGTTTAACAGAAAAATTTGCTTTGCACTGAAAACTTGCTGTAAACCACGTTACTAACGAATGATATAATAATCTTGTTGAAGAAGCCATAGAGACTCTAGTGATTCGGATGAAATTGATGAAATTTTTTAATAATGAAATTGTTTATTTGTTGACTACGCCCTATACCGTAGTATTTTGTATAAGTATACATTTTTGTTACATTGTTATATTGTGTGCATATATTTGTATTATATATTTTTTCTATTGATATAATGTTAATGTAATGAAATAATTAAAAATTCATATATTTTTTTCCAATCTTTGATTCATTTCCTGCTTTTAACCAGCATAGGAAAAAATAAAGTCTCACTCTATGTTTATAGTCTTGAATAAATAAGGCACTTTGTACCTACGGAAAAATAAACAGGGTATGATTTATCGTTTTTACAAAACTCCCAATAATAGTTGTATAGTTGACGCAATAAGTCAATTCTGGAAATATTTTGTACTCAATAACCATTTTATACTCACCTGCCTAAGTTCTTGAGGAATTGTTCAGCACCAGGAGATCCTAGGGTGGCAAAAGATACCACAGTGATGTTGTTCTTACTGCAGAATTCCCGTAATTTTTTTTGTTGGTGATAGATCTGCACTTCAATTTGATTATTAACTGGTTTTATTCTACAATTTTCAAGAATTCTTTCGATCTGTTCAATATTGAAATTAGATACTCCTATAGCCTTAGCTCTTTTTGCATCAACTTGTTCTTCCATTTTCTACAAAAATAAAACCTTAAAATGGAAAAGACCTAGAATACTTTTGTGGATTGTGGAATTATTTACCTTCCAAATACCAACTTGGTCGGTGGGTTTTGTTTCACACGGCTGACCATATTCTCCTTTTTTCATGTATATCGGAAAATGTATCAAATAAAGATCGACATAGTCCAATTTCAACTTTTCTAGAGATTCTCTCAAACTAGGTTCAACCAAATCTGGCTCATTGTTGTACATAGAAAGTTTGGTAGTTATAAAAATATCTTCTCTCTTGATTCTTCCAGATTTGAACCATTTTTCTAGTACTTTTCCAATAATATCTTCATTATCGTAAATAGCAGCAGTGTCGATGTGTCGATAGCCGATCTCCAGCGCATTACCGATGGCAGTTGAAAGCTCTGCTTCATCTGTTGCCTAAAAGAAAATTTTAATAACTACTTATTAGTGGAACCAAGCTCATTATCTCGCGTTTGGATACATAAAGTGTCCGATGTAAATTAAGTGTCCAGCCAGTAGTAGAAATAACGATCAGATACTACACTCCATTCAAATTTTACCTACTCCCGAATAATGATAACAACTCTAGCGGTAGCAGTTTGGCGTTCCTATTTGTGTATTGGCATCAATCGTTGCACTAGACAGGAATCTATTTTTTTAAGTGTCAATTTAACAGTTGTAACAACAGTGTTACGTTTTAATCCATCAAGATAAACACCCAGGTGCTGTGGTTTTTGAAATGCCAAATTTTGGTTCATTAACATTTTTTCAAAGCCTAGTTTAAATTGATTTAAAATGAGTGCCAATCAATCTTAATATCAAATACATTGAATTTCAAATGAAGTATGACGTTTTGGAATATATAACAATTGAATTTATTTGAATTATAATGCTGAAATTGCAAATGAATCAGCAACGAGAGAGGGTGGGAACTACCAAAATGCATCTTGTGTAATCAGTTCCAAAATGGTGTGGGAATGCCTAGACAAACTCAATGAACTAGGCGAGAACAACATAGTCACCTTACTATGGATTCCAGGACACACTGGAATTGAAGGAAATGAAATAGCAGATTAACTAGCAAAGAGGGGGACTGAAATACCTTTCTGGGGGCCTGAACCCTTTTGCGGAATCAGCCCCAATGTAATATTGGAAGAAATAAGTAAAGCCGAGAAAAAGAGAAGATCTGACCATTGGAAAGATCTAGTAGGGCTTATACAATCAAAGACTCTTCTGGGTGACTACAATCTGTTGAGATCAAAAGAATACATAAGTCAAATTAAAACTGCGCTAAGAGTTTTAACAGGGATCCTAACGGGACATTGTCGCGAATGGGCACCTGAAAAAGCTCAAAATAGTGGAGGACGAAGAATGCAGATTTTGTGGAATGGAAGAAGAAACCTCTATCCACATACTTTCCAACTGCACAGCACTTCAGAATCCTAGAGCACAGCACCTGGGAGATTACTGGATAGAAGAGGAACATTTGCCTAAGTTGAAGCCTGCAGACATCCTAAAATTCCTCCGGGAAATAGGACTGAAGGAACTACTAGTTTCTGAGACTCTCCTCAGAAACTGAGTAGAAGTAAGGGGGCACAATAGATCTTTTAAGTCTCAGTGAATGTCACCCCAAAAATCACACATACATACACATACCAAAATGCATAGCAATACAGAATCCCAGAACACAACACTTATGAGACTTCTAAATATAAAATGGACACTCACTGAAGCTTCCGGATATCCTAAAATTGTGAAAAAATATTATCATTATTGTGAAAATGTATTAAAAAGCTACTGGAATGAATCAAAACCGTAGTATGTATGTTAAGAGAACAGCACTCTAGGCTTATTAGGAACGCAATCAAATGAGGTTAAAAGACAAAGCTATGTGCAGATTCTGTCACCTAGAAGAGGAAACTGCAGATCCCATTCCACAATGGATCTGAAAAGGTCGCAGTGGAATAAGCTAATTAGCCTCGTTTTCAAATCTATCATTTTTCTGGAATTAACATTTTAGATTATTTTGAAGAAAAACTCCGCTGGATAATAAAAATTATAAGATATATAAAAATTGTATGTTACCTGCCAGGTTCCTAGTCCGACCAAGGGAATTTTTACTTCACCCAGCGTTGTATGTGACATTTTTAACACTGACCTACATTCAGACTAAAGTGCACAATAACAATGGGAATTGTACACAAAAATCTGAAATGCACTTATATACCTGCGTAGTAACACAATATTACTTAAATGGAAAACGATAGCTCCGTTATACTTTAGGTCATAGTAACTTCAATGGTTTTTGTTAAGTTATTGCACAAGTGCATCAAAAATACCGAAAATTGTAAAGTTCGTTGCTATTTTAATGCACGAGTGTAATTCCTTAAACTATCAATGATCCTCTTGTAGCTGGAAAAAATATAGTGACGCAGAAATACATTGTTTTAATATCTTTCATTTACATATTATGAAAGTAAACGTGAAATAGTACATTTAGTACCAAGTGTCAAAAAATGTTTCTTTAGTCACGAGTTTTCTGAAACGAGAGTTGAAAGTGACGTTTTGCGAATGTCAAACTCATGTTTAAGATGCACCGAGAAAAACAAGCCAAGTGAACTGGTTTAATAGAGAAATTCTCGCTAACCATAATCAAACTTGTAGAATTACCCCAAGATTTTTTGTTTTTCTGAAGACTTTTTCCTTAAATTTACATTTCATAAGCTAGCAGTTTAACTCGAGCAATTAAAATTTGTTTCTGAAATGATTTTAATTATGATAAGTATATTAATCACCTAACACTAGCTAAGTGTATTAACCATAATTAAATGGTTTAATCAATTGTAACGGCTTTTTCACATTTCGCACAAGATCGCCTCTAATCGTCACTACATCGTGGAGTCTTCAGCCCCGTTTGGCGCGTTAGCGGCGCTAGTTAATTAGTTGCAGCGAGAGTGGACTTTGTGTGGTGGTGTACAAAGTGAAAATTTCAAATTACATAAATAACTTATAAATATCATCGTTAAGTGATAGAGATATCATGGAGTATGGATTACTTATGCTGAAATGGGGGTTGGATGAGTATTCAAGCCGCTTTAGAGGTAAATAAACTTTGAAAATCAATTACTCATTTAGTTAGGATATCAATATCTTTTCAAGGGAAATAAAACATTTCATAGTTAATTGATTTAAAATTATAAAACCGGTGATAAAAATATCTGAAAGCTTTAATTGGGTTTATTCTTCACACAATAATTCAGATTAGTAGGTATATATTTCAAAAATGCAGTGCTAACATTTCACTGTTAACATTTCTCTGATAAATTCAGATATCTGCAAAAGGCAATGCAGTGAACTGCAGTTGAAAGTAGACCTATGAAGAATATAACCTTTTTTAGACCTATTGAAAAGCTTTTTTGTTAGAGAGAATTGAGTATAAAATTAAATTTCAATTTGTATCTGAATTATCTGAAATAATGTATCATGGACAAATAGAATTTTTCTTTGAATAAGTAGGTACCCATGTAGATTTGAAGATTATAATACCTCTTGTATTTTGGTTATAGGCGAGTGAGACACTCCCAAAATGTCATTCGAGTCAAAACATAGGGAATCGAAATTATCTGCCAATACCGTTAGTTCCAGAGTAAAGATTACAAAGACCTCAGCCATAAGAAATCAGCTCAAGTTAAGTTCCAGATTTAAAGAAAATATAGGTTTTATGGAGTGCGTTACCTACACACAATTTATATTTTCGTTTTGTGCAATATAATATATATAGTCTTAAAAAATTGGATTTTTATTTCTTTCCAATACCCATAAAAACTATTATAGGTATGTTATTGCTAATTTTTTTCTTTCATTGTCTAGACTTTTTTACAATGTATGACCATTCGATCGGTATTTATCTTCAATCACCATCTACTATTCAGTTAATGAGGAAGATAAATACTGATTGAAACGTCATACATTGTAAAACAATCTAGAGAATGAAAGTTTTAAATTTACAATCACATAGTTATATTACTGTTGATAATCTATTTAATTATCATTCTTAACTTGTTCAACTGCAGTTATTAACTGTTTTAATCACTTTTGCCAACCAGCTTCATTGCTGCAATTAACGGGTTAAATTTTTATTATTAACTAGCTCAATTGATATTATTGTCCAGTTTAATTACTGCTGATAACATATTTAATTCTAATTACTTAATTAATTAATAGTAGTTATTAATTTGTTTGATACAGAGGACTAAATACCTGAGTGAGATTAAAAATGTATTTAATTGTGGTAAGTAAAATAGTTAATACTTCCAAATATCCTGTATTCTGAGGTAATTAATATTTGGTCACTAGCAGTTACTGTTTTTAATAGGTTATTGAAGTGATTTAATTACCTCAAGTTGACGGACCTTAATAACGATAATTAAAGCCCTTTTTATTGTCATAATCAAACATTTGTTGTGTCCAAATACGTATTAAAGTTTTTACCTACTACAACTGAATTCCTAATAATGCTGAATAAACTTTTTCCTCAGTGTGGGGTTTTAGTGACGGAAATGAAAGAATATAATGAAACTATTTATTCAAAGTTAAAGCAAAAAAAAGTGCAGGAACTGCACTGAAATACACAATTACCTATTATACAGTGTACATACACACCACAACACAGTTCCTGGGAAGAACAGTTCCTGGGAAAAACAGTTCCTTGGAGCACAGTTTTTGGAGTTCCTATACAGTTCCTGGGAATAACAGTTCCTGGAAAGTCTGACTGTTTCTGGGGCACAAGTTCCTGTTTGACAAACAATTTTTCTGGGTCACAGTTCCAGTGTGGCTAACTTAAGGTTCTGGATCACAGTACCAGTGTGACAAACAGTTCCTGTTAAACTGAAAAGTTTCCTAAATACCGTTCCTGCAGTAAATCCGTAGTACCTAAATCGACAGCTATATCATCTTCATCTTCAAACAAGTGTATTATTGTGCTAAGTAGTGTTTTTGTTGTATTCGCTACTAACCCTTTTTTTTAAATAATGTAAATTTTAATACTGTAATTATATAAATTTTTTTTACTATATTAGTTTCATTTATTATACAGAAACTTTAAGTTCTTTTTTTTTAAACAAATTAAAAGTTAGCTGACCATTTGATTTTCTTTCTAATTTTCTTCCAGGAAAGAAAATTAGTGGCGCCCTAAAATAGCTTTTCCTTTCCAGCCCTGCGAACTGGCTTAGTTTACCTCCAAATTTAATAGGTTAGTTAGGCAAGAACCCACAATAATTACCATCATTTTTTTCAACGACATTCAATCTCATTATTTTTTTGTTTCATTGGCGCTCAACGTCAATCAACAATGTGGTTTCATTGGCACCCCCATATTTTCGCTGTTTCAAAGATTACAGATTTGATTGAGATTTGATTGAGATTTTTGCAGAGTCATTCATGTTGATGGGACACATTTCTTGAAATAGTCAACTGAAATCTGAACTTTAAACTCAACCTACTACGATTTCACAAACAGGACCGCTTCTCGATATTTTGCTTCGCGCTAGAGATATCGAAAATCGAAAAAAAGTTGTTCAGAATATTATATTAACCCCACATACCAAATTCTGTAATTCTTCAAACAGCGAAAATATGGGAGTGTCTTCATCTTAAATGCGACACACTGTATAATACAGTTAACCAACCGAAGAGGATGTTTGGAATTACTGTGCCTCTAGTAGGTACGTCATTGCCACGTATTTTGTGACTATTTCTTCATAGTGATCTTCATCCATATGAAGATATGGCGTTATTGATTTTAAATCTCAATGGTTCGTGATTTTTATAAGCCGCTGCTCGTCAACCTCCTTTTTTGCAAGATAGCAGAAGGACTTGGCTTGTGAGGAATGGTCAGTAAGCTTGAAATTCGCTGTATTCGAACCGGAATCTTTGGGTACGAGCACAAAGATTCATGACAAGCATGTACCATTTTCTATCTGCTTTAACCCTAATATTTTCTCAAAGCAGATTGTATTTCCGAAATTTTCGAATTTAGGAGTTAATCTATAATAGCTATTTATGCCATCAGTTACGAAACGCCTAATTTTGTGTAACGCGTGAGATTTCATTTCGTAACGTATTGCGTGCAAGATTTTTTCTAATTTTGAAAAAAGTAATAAAAAAATAAAATTTAATATAATTGATAAAAATTTGGAAAACATAAATTTAGTTTGTTGCTGTCACTTCATGTTAGTTGTCAGTTTGACATTTTGTAAAAAAGTCTAGACGGAAGGTTTTTAGCGAGATTGATATATTTTTAGTTTTATTTTAAAAAAATGAGTGATTCAAGTTCTGAAGAGCCACCAAGCGATATTGAAGAGGCAGCAGGTAATGCTCTATTATCAGTAATTCCCAAAAAGTCAAAGGCAGTTTATGATTTGGCATACGAAAAATTTGTTACGTGGTCTGATGAGAAGAAAATTAAACATGTTAATGAAAAAGTTTTACTTGCATATTTTGAGGGTAAGAAAGATCTAAAAGTTTCCACATTATGGACACTTTACTCAATGTTAAGGTCTGAACTAAATCTGGAAAGGAATATTGATATTAAAAAATATACAAATTTGGTAGCATATATTAAAAGGCAAGCGGACGGGTACAGTGCTAAAAAGTCAAAAGTTTTTATTGAAGAAGATTTTGTCACATTTTTAGTGGAAGCTGATGACAAAGAATACTTAATGGTTAAGGTTGCAATGATAATTGGGATGACAGGAGCATGCAGAAAAGCAGAATTACCATTTCTTCCAGTTGAAAATGTTATAGACGAATGAAGCCATTTTCGTGATATCCCACCTTCGAAAACAAAAGTTATACGGCAGTTTGCAATTACCCCTGGAGACATTGAAAATACGAATCTTGTTGAAATATTAAGAAAATTTATTAAGTTGCGTCTCCAGGTTCTTAAACACAATAGATTTTTTGTAAAATATGCGAATGGAAAATGTACCAGAAATCCTGTGGGAATTAACACATTTAGCAGTCTGCCAAAAGTTATTGCACAATTTCTTGGTCTTTCAAATCCTGTTCTATATACTGGCCACTGCTTCAGAAGAAGCTCTGCCACTTTCCTAGCAGACAGTGGCGCTGATATTTTAAAATTAAAGAGGCATGGAGTTTTGAAATCTACCTCTGTTGCGGAGGAATATGTTGAAAATTCCATGAATAATAAAAAACTTATAGCGCAAGAAATATTTGGTGAAACATCTAATGCAATGTGCGCCGCTTCCCAAATAACAGCAAGTTCGATCAATGGAAAAAATATGTCGTCATGTATAAATTGGAATAATTGCAATAATTGTGTTATCAATATTTATAATAATTAATTAATTTATAATTTATGTTTTTAACTTGTATTAACAGTTTAATAAATATAATAATTCTTTTTGTCATTAATTTTGAAATACATTTTTCGTCACCAATTGCATGAAATTTTACTTTATGCAACTAGTTACAAAAAGTAAGACGTTTCATAATGTCAATCAGTTTTAAAAATTGTCACTTTATATGTCAAAATTAGAAAAAAGAAATTGTGTCTGAAAAAAAAATTAAGTTGTGGATAGACTTTCAACTATTTGGCAGCAAAAATCTTGAAGGGAAATTACGAGTGTAAGCATAGTAATTTGTGTAAAAAGTCATCCTGTACTACCAGTAATACCTATTTAAAATAAATACAAAATTACTGTTTTCTTTTAGATAATTTTATATTAAAAATATTCTACGCGATGTAAATAATATGTTACCATAAGATTTAACTAAGTAGTAAAATATTAATAATAATATATAATATTGTTATATTAATAATATCTTGTATTTCCTATGCAGTTTGATCCAACTCTTTTGTCCTTGATTGAAGCTCCTATAAAACGCCTTTTTGTGAAATATTTGATACGTCGTCTATATACAAATACAATGACACTAATCGGTTCCAGTGTATTTTATATTATTTTTTGTTGCATTTATTTGGTCACTACCAATTTTGTGCCTTACAAGACAATGTCTAGTGGTTACCGAATCCCCACTTTGGGGTATGGTACATTTACAGTAAGTTTGTTGAATTTTTGTTATTTTTTTTACACATTATAATTTCTATATTATAATACACGACATAAAGCAGTTAAGCAAATCAAAATTAATATGAAAATTGTTCCCTGTCACTAACTTTAAATTTTCCAGATAAAACTTTTTCCACATTTTTAATTTTATTTAAGTATTGTTGTAAAGTGGACATTGCACTTTTCTATTTTGTTGTGCCCTAAAATGGAAAGTCAATTTTAAAAATAAAAGTAGGTCTGATTACATATTCACATATTGAAACAAATTCATAGTTTAATTTACATAATTTAATTGGAATTCAAGAATATTTTATTTAGACCAGTGCCGAAGCCTTAAAAAATGGTGAGAAGTGAAAAAAATAATAGTAGGATGAAATCTATCAGAAGGGGAATATGATGAAATTGAAAGGAGAAATAAATTACTTTTTTACCCTAAAATACTCACCCCCTCCCACTTCCCGAGCTCGGATCACCCGTAATTAATTTTTCTTCTCGATTTTATCACATTTCCCTCCATTTCTAATGGGTTTTATCCTACTGTGTTTCAAAAATTATCGACCATGGTCTAATTAGGTACAAATTACAAATTTTCGGAGTAGTGAAGAATCGCTTAAATTTTCCAGTCAATCTCAAGATTAGCAAGGGAGGATAAAAATTAGGTTATGCCATGTGCAGTTCCATAGTACAGAAAAAGCCTTAAGTTTTCTGTTTCCAATAAAAATCTGAACTTTGTAGTTTGTTCTCCAACTTTATCCATTTGAGTGAATATTTCTATTGCTTGCACCTAAAATGGCGACGTTGCATATTTACTAAACTTGTGCGCTGCGTTTGCTAATAGCTCTTATTGATACACTAGTTACATCAACATTTTTAAATTTTTTATAATTTCTAGATAATTAACGAAACGGAATTGACAATAGCTTTGAACCAGGCTCTAGAAGCAGGATACCGTCATTTTGATACAGCCCAATTTTATCAAAATGAACATATTATTGGTAATGTTCTAACCGACTGGTTAACATCGAAAAGAATTAAAAGAGAAGATTTATTTATTACAACAAAAATTCATGTTGCTAAAGCGTTTCCGGACCAAATAGAAACTACTTTGAAGACGTCTTTGGAACTGTTGAAGCTAGACTATCTAGATTTGTTGTTGATTCACTGTCCCATATCTTTTAATGAAGATGGCAAAGGTGGACTTACAGCAGTACCTACTGATCATATTGGAGTTTGGAGGGTAATGTTACTTGGTAATTTTATGTCGTTTAGTTAGTAACTGGAATCTTGTTTGTTGATTGGGTAAAGAAATCGGTGAACCCAAATTAATTCCTAAATATCCAGAATATTTCACTCGACTTCTTATATTAATTTGTTTATTTTGGATTGTGTTTGTATTCCAGAAAATGGAGGAGCAAGTAGATGCGGGTCTAGTGAAAAGCATCGGACTTTCTAATTTCAATGTAAGTCAAATAGACCGAATTAGAGCGGTGGCTCGGATCCAGCCAGCAAATCTACAGATTGAAATTCATCCATATTTGCAACAAAAAGAAATGAGGCATTATTGCAAGCAACATAATATAGTATTGGTTGCTTATGCCCCTTTGGGAGCTCCGGGTCTCGTGTCCTTTTTTAAGGTGGTTGGCTGGAAGTAAGTTAATAGAGTCAATGTTTTGTGATAATGAAATATTATTATTTATAAGCGGAATAATATGCATGATTCGATAACCTGAGACGCTTTTTTTCAGAGAACAACCTTTACCAGCTATTTTAAATGATCCAGATATAGTGAGAATAGCGAAAAAACACAACAAATCTCCGGCACAAGTAACTTTAAGATTTCTCATTCAACTCGACCTTATACCTATTCCTAAAAGTACAAATGCTAAAAGAATTAAAGAAAACATTGATGTATTTGATTTTGAGTTGGACAATAAAGATATGATGGATATGGAAAAACTTGATAAAGGAATTAAAGCGAAGATATTTCACTTACAATTTTTAGCTCCAAAGTAAGTGAATTAATTATAAATGAATAATTAAAATTATCATTAAGTTCAACTGCCTGAATGGAATGAATAAAACATGAAAATATTCATTCCACTTAAAAGTGAATAAATAAACATTTTAATTTATTAATTGAATTAAAGCATTTAAAATAGGTCTCACAGACCCATAGCTTCTACTTTTTTTTATATTTCTTCATTTTATTTGATCTCTTACAATCGTATTCCAGTCCTCTATTCCTGTTTCAAGTCTTCTTTAACATCATCTATCCATTTCCTGTTCGGTCGTCCCCTTTTTTCTTACCGCCTTCACCTCCAAGAAGCCTGATTATTACTTTTATTTTTAGCGCGGCTCAGCATCCGGAATATCCATTTACAGAGTTGTTGGAAAAAAATTAGGATCACATCACAATCAATATATAAATATGGGAAAATGGTAGCTTTATGTATACTAAAATATAAAATAAAGGTATATTACATGCATTTTTTAATTTCTAGAAAATCAATATTCTATATTCTGTCTTATTCTACCTTAAAGAAGTATTAGAAATCTTTCCTTAACACTTCATTGTGAATACATCAGTTTGATGATATAAAAACCTTCCTGGAAAGTCATGCGACTTTTGTACACAACTGTCGTCAGTCTCATGGTCACCTATGGAGCCTTAGGCTTGTCAAAAACATATCAAAGGAAAGCAAAACTGGAGCTATTAAAAATTCAGAAGCTGTATTTGTATCTATATCTGTAAAGTAGGGAGGGTGAGTGTAGGCTCACAGCACTAAGGCCACATGTGCCCCATTGTACATCCTTCCGAGGAGTTGTCCTCCTAGGTCATCGTCCATCCTATCTTTCCCAGGAAGGTGGACAGATCACTAGGAGACATCTCCTTTATATTGGCAGGTGTAGGCCAAGACTCACCGAACACACAATCTCTTATTGACGATAACTCCGAACACTCGCATAAGACATGCTTCACAGTTTCATCTTCCTGTTCACACATCCTGCTTAGAGGTGTGTCCACTAGCCCCATAGTATGGAGGTGTTTCCTTAGTTGACAGTGGCCAGTCAGAAATCCTACTCATCCTACTGTCAAACGTAGGTTTTTTCCGGTAATCGCCAAATATTTCCTCGACGCCAGGGTCGATCCTGGCAAGACTGCATCCTTTGGCTCCATCCAATCTCTCAATGGATTGAGCATGGGTGTAACGTTTGGCTAGTTCCGCAATTATCGAAGTAGGTGTCACAGGGTCTTAAAATTTTTAGTCCAGCCGCTTCCCTGGCCTAAAGAATTGGCAATACGACTACCTTTACTCCTGTCGAGCCCTTTAACCCACCTCAGGATAATATTGTTATCTGCTGAGGCGTTCAAGGCTAATAGGGCTTGTCTACTATCAGTGCAGATTGTTATGTTTATGCCAGAAATTCCTTTTCTGTTTAGTTCTTTTGTGGCAATTGAGATACCAGACAGTTCTGTTTGAACCACGCTGGTTCAGAGGCTGTCTGAGCATAGCGGATGGGATGCGATGAAAGCCATACTCAATCATCTACCTCCTACTCTGCAGGGGGAAGCGAGAATGGCTGCAGTCTGCAGGCAGAAGGGAATTGCTACGAAGGTACCAACAAGTAATTACAGAGTCACATATGTTATCACAAACTTGCTTCCTGAAATAGGAAGTGATAAATGTTGGCCACAATCAACGACAACCAATTATACCATTTCCAGCTAAACTGGTATAAGTTGGAAGCATTAAGTCAGGAAGGAACAAGAGACAACTGCATGCGCCATACCACGTACATAATTTACATATTGACGTAAGCTGTTAGACATTAAACCAAACTTTTATAACTATTTTTGCTTATTGATGTTGTGAATATTCATAAATTATAAACATTATAATATTGCAGCCTTTTTACCATTAAAATTAATATAATTGTGTTCGAAAAAGACTTATTTGTTTAGCACATTTTATAAACAACATAAAAACAATTTTTAATTAGTTAAAATACTTCATTTTATACGTGAGCTCTCGGTAAAGTTCTTGTAACTGTTAGACTTTCGTAATAATTGAAATACCGTATTAATTTATATTTATATTGGCTGTTCTAAGGAGATTAGTTGAGTTTTGTTGAGGTTTTATATACGTCTTCCAATAAGTGATATGTTCTAGTCAGATAGAAGAAAAATAAGTTCAAAAACTATAACAAATATATAACTATAAAACATCTACTTCCTGACTATATCCTCTAGACTCTAGAGGGTGCCATATTCAGTTTTATGTGACCTATAACCAGCGTACTATCAAGGCACTTCCAGCGATACCTCATTAATCATTATGATAAGTACTTGAGAAGTTAAGAGTATATGAACATACATCTCCATCAAAGTCATAACCCTACTTTTTCCTTCGCTGAAGTCTAGCAAAAATAGGGCATGTCCACGACAGTTGACCGTTGACAATACCTTGGTGGTAAATTAATAAACAATAAACACGATCAATAATTATCAAACAGCAAACAACTATTAACCTATATTATATATTATTAAATATGCAAGCTCAATAATTAAAATAACTTTGAAAGTACACTGAAGCAAAACCAACTAAACTCAAACACGATCTATCATTATAAATCAGCATAACCTCACTATTAAATTAAGTACCACGTGCTCTGAGCGCTTTGTTTATTGTTTTACCACCAGGCTGTTGTCAAAATAGTTTGTGACGTCAAGTGGACACGCCTATTGGGTTCTTACACGTATAGGTTATAGGGCAAGTTCACGTGACGTCCTGTAACAGTGGCCCTGATGAATCTGATGATAAACAAACGTTAATTTATTTTGATTTGGTGCTTTCTTCGACATTGCTTACGCATTTTAAAAGCTATCTGACTGTTTATAATATAAAGGATCATTTAATCATTACAAAATAACCAAATTACAAATCTATAATCTATCCAAATGATTGTTTATCCCTAGGGCGGCTGTCAACTGACAACTTGTCAGTTGGTGAACATGTCATATCTTAAGTTTCAATTTCAGGCTCCTAATAAGTGAATAAATGTGGTATTACATCTTCCTTTATTGAAACTATAGCCGGTTCAATCCGCTATGTCAAACATTCTTCCAAGCTTTTTTTCCTGTGCTGCTGAACTCCAACGTTCGGGAATAATTTTAATTTTCTTTTCGCACAACCTTCGTATACGTGGATTCTCCAAATCACAATTTTTATTCATGCTCACCAATTTTAATGAAGTTTTGCATAATAAATGGTTCATTATTCTTTTTTTTAATTAGAATATCATTAACAATTACCTCATATAAAAATAGTTGTTTGAAGAGTATCATTATAATTAATTATCATTGTAGAAGCTTATTTTAAGAAGTATGATGGCGCAGAAATATTGTAAAGTTATGAATGATGGTCACAAAATACCATTAATAGGATTAGGAACATTTACAGTAAGTTAGACATGTTTATATTGAAAAACTTTTTAAATATTTCACTGTATCTGGGTGGGTATATTTTAAAACAGATTTATTTATACTAATAACAATTTTATTTTGTTTCTGTAGTTTATACAGTGAGTATATAGTGCTTATAATTGACGTTTAATTTTATTTTTATACCTACTAGGTTGACAACGAAACAGAACTGGTCTCAGCTTTAAATGAAGCTTTAAATGTCGGCTACCGCCATATTGATACTGCAGCGTTTTACAACAACGAACATATTATTGGTAAAGTTCTTAATGAATGGTTAACTTCGGGGAAAATCCAAAGAAAAGACTTATTCATTGTTACAAAACTTCACGTTTTCGATGGATTCCCGGAAAAAGTAGAAAAAGCTGTGAAAACGTCTTTGAAAAAATTACAGCTGGAATATATTGATTTGTTCTTGATTCATTGCCCCATTGCTTGTAACGAAGGCGAAAATGGCGAGCTCATACCAATGCCTACAGATAACATTGGAATTTGGAAGGTATAAAATTGCTTAATAATATTTATAATTGAGTACTCAGTGCAGGAATTCCCAATCTTTTCAAGTCCACTGCCCACTTACATGCTCAGTACATTCTTTCGGCGCTCTAACTTTTTTTTTTTGATTATAAAATTATCCTCCATTGGATATAGCAAAATTTTTATTCTATACTGTTAGTTCTCTTCAGGGTTTGATTTTAAATTAATATCAAGTGATTTGACGGTCGAGATAGGGACAGCTGTGGCTGTTCACCTAAAGTATGGCTATTTGGTTCAGTGTGTGCTAGGTGTTTTTTGATGTTGCGTTTCGCGGACTGGAACTAACCGCGATGCAGTGGACCGTGGCTGCTTTCTGTGCACTTTTCGTCTGGGCTTTCTGTACACTTCTTCGAAGGAATTCCGCAGTTTCGACGAGTCTGATTGGGTACATAAGAAGAGTCGGACAGGATCCATATTCAGAGGACCACAATTGATTTGGAAAAGTTTGCAGTAGAATAGGCTAATTAGCCAGAGCTTAGAATCTAATCTAAATCTAAGAATGGGACAGTATATTTAAAATATAAAAAGACATGTTTATGAAATTATATCATTTTTATCACTGTTGTTATTCTGTTCTTCCATACTGTGGAATATTCTACTTTAATCTATTATTTTATAAACTTTTCATCACATTTATCTTAGAAAATGGAGGAGCAAGTTGACGCAGGTAGGATTAAAAGTATTGGGCTTTCCAATTTCAACATAAGTCAAATAGACAGAATTAAAGCGGAAGCTCGAATCGCACCGGCAAATTTACAGATTGAAATCCATCCTTATTTACAACAAAAAGAAATGCGAGATTACTGCA